>SJYC01018804.1:0-30645 GCA_006408675.1 Madoqua kirkii | reverse complement strand
GGTCCCATTATTTCATAGGAAATAGATGGGGAAATAGTGGAAAGAGTGTCAGACTTTATTTTTTGGGGCTCCAAAATCACTGCAGATGGTGATTGCAGCCATGAAATTAAAAGACGCTTACTCCTTGGAAGAAAAGTTATGACCAACCTAGATAGCATATTCAAAAGCAGAGACATTACTTTGCCAACAAAGGTCATCTAGTCAAGGCTATGGTTTTTCCTGTGGTCATGTATGGATGTGAGAGTTGGACTGTGAGGAAGGCTGAGTGCTGAAGAATTGATGCTTTTGAACTGTGGTGTTGGAGAAGACTCTTGAGAGTCCCTTGGACTGCAAGGAGATCCAGCCAGTCCATTCTGAAGGAGATCAGTCCTGGGTGTTCTTTGAAAGGACTGATGCTAAAGCTGAAACTCCAGTACTTTTGGCCACCTCATGCGAAGAGTTGATTCATTGGAAAAGACTCTGATGCTAGGAGGGATTGGGGGCAGGAGCAGAAGGGGACAACAGAGGATGAAATGGCTGAATGGCATCACAGACTCGATGGACGTGAGTCTGAGTGAACTCTGGGAATTGGTGATGAACAGGGAGGCCAGATGTGCTGCAATTCATGGGGTCGCAAACAGTCGGACACGACTAAGCTACTGAACTGAACTGAATAGAAAAGTAGTAAAGCTGAAGTCATATTCTGAGAAATCTAGGAAGAATTGAGTCCTCTGCTATGAATTCAAAATTTCTTTCTAGTTTTATCTCAGATCCTACAATTTCAAAAGCAGTTTGAATCTAATTCCATAATATATTTTTGTTTTTTTCCTGCACTTTTTTTGGTAACATGATAGAAACCAAGATCAAACTCATTCAGGCAAAAAGATCTTCATTACTATGCAGGTGCTGGAATAAATTAAGTGCCTCCTTTCCCTTCTATGCATTTATGTGCATAAGTATCTATCAAGTATATTTCAATACCACTGGATGTATTTCATATATCAATACAGTTGAAAAATCATAAGAAAAGACTGACTCACTTGGCTTAGGTGAGATACAAACTAGGCCAACCACCTGAAGCTAAAGAGGCAGAAATATAGAGTAATATGGAAGGCTTCTGAGAAACAGACTGCTTCCACAGAGTTTTAAGTCTTTCCCCACTCAAGGAAGAAATGCTAATGAGATTAAAGAGCAATTCTATGACACTATTGAAAAATATGAAATGTAGTTATTTACTGCGGGTTAAAATTTGTGTTTTAGGAATGCACTTTGCACTTTTTCCTGCATCATTTTATCTTCTTGTGAACTACTCTGTTTTGGAGATGACTCAACAGTGGCAGTCTTGATGGGGTTCCAGGATCCCAGTATACAGCAGTAGAGGCTATCACTTACAGGAGTCTTTATTTTGATATGACTGTTCATGCATGTTAGCACAACCGTAATGCAGTAGAGCATAGTGAAGGCTGGCATGGGATATGGAGGAGGCACGGCTAAACACTGGTGAGAATGAGAATGGCGGGGGCGTTGCTCGTGGAAACCAAGAGCTGAGAGAGACTCTGAGTAAACAGCTTGAGGGGTTTAGATTTTATTCCTTTGGCAACAGGAATAAGTTAGAAAATTTAAAGCTGGAGAAAGTTACCTTCTCATCTGTATTTTAGTAAATAACGTTTTGAAGGAGTGTGAAAGATCAGTCAAAGGAGAAAGAAACCAGAGGCAGAACAACCACTTCATTAGTCTTTTATAAACATGCCAGACAAGAGGGTTGGTTTCATCTTGACCTGAGAGACATTTAAAAGGAGGCATCAACAGAATGTGGAGTTAAGTGGGGTTGAGTAAGAGGGAACCAAGGTAAGGCAGGCCGAATGGGAGCTATTGGGTCCATGCTAAGAGAATGGGCCTCTTGTAGGTACTGCATGGTAATCTGAAATCAATGTGATATGAATGCAAAGTCTCCCTGTCTTTTAATACACTGTAACAATATTTGAAATAATCCAGTGGTTTGAAACTTCATAAAGGGATTCCAAAATGCACACAAATAACACAAATTCAGATGGAAAGATACGGAAAAATTGAATCAGAAGGCCTAAGAGTAATGTGTCATGGTACCGCATGCTGTTTCTTTCAATAACTTTCTTACTTGTTCTTAAGCAAAGACAAAAATAAATAAAAATAAGCATAATACATGTTCAAAGATCTACCAACAACATTAAGATCATGATGCCAAGTTCCTCTTCCTTCTTGGTGGACTGTGGAGTCTGCCCACTTCAATAATCACCATCACACACATCACATAGCTTCAAGCACAGTTTTCTGGCTCACCAGGCTCCAGCTTGCCTACTTACAATTCACTGGACTTCATTCAAACTCTATTAATGCTTAACGGTACATTTTTCCACATCAGTGAAATTAAGAGGTCTTTTGGTCCTGGCTTGTAACACGAATCAAGATGCAAGTAAGTAGGTCAGCACACATTGGTTCAGGAAATGATTCTTCCTATTCTTTTATCTAAAGTAAAAAATATCAAAATCAAGAAAAAACACTTTCTCTAAATGTTAGAGATTATCCTTTGTGTAAATGCAATGAAAAATATTCCACCAGCCCTATCACAGATTGGAGTTAACACTTAATTTTTTAAAAAAGATAGGGTGGTGTCTATTTATATTGTTCACTTTTATCCCAAATGGAGGTGACTATTTTGACCTCTGCAGGTACTTTACAAATTTAGGATTCATGATCTTTCATTCACTAATTCACTAGATATTCACAGATCATGGAAAGTGTGTCAGGCACTATTGTAGACACTATTGTAGACATATAAGATAATGAATATATTAATAAAATATAATTTTTAGTGTTAACTTTTCTAAGAATTTTCCACTTGTTAAATATTCTTAAAATCTTATGAAGTCTGCAAACATTTATGAACTTCATTTTAGAGATAAGAAAATATAGAAACATAGAGAAATTAAATAATTTGTTCATAGATGCATGGCTAAAAAAGCACTGCAGCTAAGATTTGGAGATAAGTTATCTATTCCTAGCACCCTTCTATGGTAAAAGGTGAGTAATACTGAATAACATTGGAATGTTAAAGACAAAGGTCTTGAAGAGTACAAAAGAAGCAAAGACTATCTTGGATATTAGGAGATTCAAAAAGCGATTAGAGGAAACAATGTATGCAAAATATCATTATTAGTTTATGCCTTGGAGATGGCTGGTCCACTCCCATACACGTGACTAGCAGTGCTTCATCAGGGTAAGCCCTTGATAGGAGTTTTGGCCCCAAGTCTTGACCTACTCCCTCAATCCTTGTGCACTTTCCTGGCCAGTTCCTATCTCCTGTCTCCTCTGCTCATCTCCTGTCTGGCATACTTACAGAAGCTCCCATATCACACTGAATTATTGCTGAACATTTCTCCTTCCTTGACAGTTTTCACTTTTCAACTTGACTACAACTCCCACCTAGCCCTTGCCCAAGATTTGCCTCCAGTCACTCTGGCTCTTTCATGCAGTGAAAAAACAAACTCATCTCTGGGGAACTTTCAGGTTGGGCCCTTCTTCCCAGTGAAGCTCTAAAATGTGAAAACTACACGTACAGGCCTCTTAATTTTTAATTGTGTTTCTAATTTACAAAGACACTTTAAGTGCAAGCGCAGACTTCTAAAATAAGGACAAGAGCAGAATCACAAAATTAACAAGTCTCTGAAGAACAAGAGTTTTTATGGTTCATTGTACATCATTTGTTCAAACTAGAAGTGGATCAATAGTGTTTTATTGGTCCTTTTCATGTTAAACTTTTGTTAATGGTACACTAAATTGTGTTACTTTGCTGCATGTCAGTGCACAGACGCTCTGACACCCTGGGGAAATTCAGGACCAGTAGTCTGAAGTCTAACTATGGAGGGAGGTGAGGGAGAAAAAAGATGCAGGATAATTTATCGCTTTCCTTCCGCTACTCACTCGGAGGTTGTACACAAAAGTTGCCTAGTTTTCTCTGTTCAAGTTATATAGCAGTTTAACCAAAAATAACTCGCAATTTCAAGTTCATTATTACCATGCCATTCTCCATTTATTTTCAGCTTGCAAATTAGGAAAAATAAATACAAGAAAATGAAATCTGAAAAAGAAAAAACTTGAGCCTATTAAACTTGTGGTTGAGCCTGTAATTGTCTTCCTTTTTTCCCTCATTCCTCCTGAGCTGTTTTTTTTCCCTCTAAAGTGGTTGAGGGAGGTTTCTTTTCAATGACTTTATTTTCCTCTTGCTCAATTTACCAAATTTACTCTATAAAACAATTTCATGTTCAATGATTAGAATATTGATCACTAATTTTACCAGCTCTGAAAATAAACTATTTCTTGTATCAAAAGAGTATATTTTATTTCAAAATCTTAGCACAGAAAATAGATAATCTTTAAAAAATCAAAACCAATTTAACAAAACTGATATTTACCAAACACAAAAGCACCAAAGACATCAATAATATACCCCCTACCTTGCAGGCATAATTTATACCTAGTATGGATTGCAACATGATCATCTTTCAAAAGATACTTAAAATTTCCATGCATGCATTTATTCACTCAACAAATATCTTCCAGTAACCAACTACTGACAACATACTATTAAATATGAAGACAAAAAAGACACAGTTCATCTACAAGGAGCTTCTAATCAAGAAAAATAGACAAAAGACTTACAGTTTATTTGCGGTGGAGCTGAAGAACTTGTTTTCTGAAGCCAAGCTGCTTGCACGCCTGGTTTTGCCTCTTACCAGAGCTCTAAGCCTTAACTTCCTCAGTAGAGAAAGGGCTGAGGGGTGATAAGAGCTCCTATCCCATGTGTTTGTTGTGAAGGTTAAATGAGATGCAGTTCATTCACCTGTTCTTGGCGCAGTAACTATTTCACAGTGATTAAGCAATAGGCTTACGGTGAAAAACTACTACCTCATGATACTAAAAGACTCTCATTTGCACTCATGAAGGTTTGGAAGCCATGGAACAAAAAAAATAAAATGGTTCAAGGAAGAAATGATCCCTTTTTGTTTGGTATTAGAAGGATGCTCAGGAAGACTTCAGGGCATTAAGGACAGTAAAGAAAGAATTAAAATTGTAATTTATAGAGATGATGCAGGGGACAGAAAAAGAAGAATACAAATTAAATGTAGAATATTTTTTAAAACTTTAGAAAGTGGAAGAGATGTTCCCGTCTAGGACTGTAAAATTTGACACTGGACAAATATGTAATGGGGCTTTCTCTAATCCATGGTGTTATCAATTATGTGTGTGTGCCTATATATATGTATATGTATATGTATATGTATATGTATGTATGTATGTATGTATGTATATTTCTCCTCCCCCCCCAAAAAAATAATTCTGGCATCTTATTCTTGTATCTTGGAGGAAAACAAAAGGCCTGTGAGTCTAGCAACCCCTGTCTAAATTAAGATCAGCCACTACTCCTATTCATATTGTTCATGCTAGTTGAGTTACCTCTGATGTGACTTGTTTGTGAAAGTGTTAGTCACTCAGTCATGTCCGAATCTTTGTGACCCTATGGACTGTAGGCCTCAGGCTCCTCTCTGCAGAAAAGAGTACTGGAGTGGGTTGCTACGTCCTGCTCCAGAGGATCTTCTCAACCCAGTGATCGAACCTGGGTCTCCCACACTGCAGGCAGATTCTTTACCATCTACGCCACCAGGGAAGCTTGAGGTCTGCTAAATGCCATGATCAGTCAGCGAGGACTCACCTCTCCATCCAGCCAGAACTCAAACTTCTTTCAATTCTTTGTGAATATGAGACCTGTCAGTAATAAAGCTTCCTAGTTGGCTTTTCTCCAGCCTGTGGAATCTCAACCTGTGTGTCCATAGTTTATCACTCAGGAAGAGATTCAGGAAATGATATGCAAATTCTCAGAGCTTTCCCTAATATGGCTCCTTCTTCTCCAGTTCTTCACGTTATAAGTTTCAGAAAGCTTAGCTCCCTCAACCTCTGATCCACGTCTACTCAACGTTTTAAGACCTTAAGGCCCTTGTGGTCTGCTGGGAATGGTCAGTTCCGCACTGTGATTCTGCAAAGTTCCCCATAAATCCTGGGCCATCATAGGACTCATCTCTCTTGTTTCTCTTTTGTAAGGAGCACAGTCTTTCTCTGATGTCTAATTTCTGAAAAACAGTTGTTTTATGTATTTTTTCATTTTTCTATTTGATTATGGTGAGAGAATAAGTCTAGTCCTAGCTAACTGCATTATGACTGAAGCAGACATTACTCAAATTGGCATCCTATGGATGAAAAAGCAGCCCAGGTGATTCTTTCCTTAATGGTTGATATCTAAATGAAAGCTTGAACATAGGGTTATCCAGGCAAAGAAAGGGGAGAAATGCTTTTTAGGTAGAGAGGACGGTGTGTACAAAATAATGGGTGATAAGAAAGAGTTGCTGCCTGCTGGGAATGGTAAATACCTTAGTATTGCTGAAGCTTAAAGGAGGCTTCCCTGTAGCTCTGACAGTAAAAAAATCCACCTGCAATTCAGGAGACCCTGTTTGATCCCTGGGTCAGGAAAATCCCCTGAAGAAGACAATGACAATCCACTCCAGTGTTCTTGCCTGGAGAATTCCATGGACCATGGGATCACAAGGAGTTGGAAAGGACTGAGTGACTAACACTACTACCATAGCTGAAGCGTATGGGGTCTTTGATGATCTCTGAAGACACTGGATGTGATGCAAAGGGCAAGGGAAAATCACTAAAAGGTTTTATGCAGGGAATCACAAGATCACATGTGTGGCATTGGAGAGAATGATAGGAATGTGGATATTAGCATCAGTTATCTTTTAGCATTAGATGATACTAGACTAAACCTACAGAGTGGCATTAGGATGGAAAGAAGCAGACAGGTTTGGGAGGTTTGACAGTCAGTGCATGGCCTTGCCTAGGACAGAGCAAGAATCTGTATTTCAGGAAAGAAGGAACAAAGAATCCTTCCCTGCCCTTCAGTGGTCAAATATGTTGTTGGCAAAGTTAAAATTAACTCCTAGAAAAACTTCATAGCTGATCCTTTATCTGTGTGTCTTTAAGTACCTACAAATTGACACTGCTCCTCAAAAGATCACTGTGTATGTATGGGACTTTAAGGATAAAATCGGGGAGGAACCCTAGATCTGTTGTATCCACCACCGGGACCAGCTAAGATATCAGGTGTTAGTCTAAGAAAAAAAAAATGTCCAGAAAGGCAGAAGACATCTTTAAGGACCTGTATTCTTACTGTCTTCTCCGAAGACATCAATTCTTATTTTTCCCTCAACTTCACCCAAAAGCGTGGTGTTTTTCATTAGGACTGAAATAAAGACTTGTATTCGATTCAATCTATAGTTCTAATTCTGCTGCTTTCATTATCTTTTTCTCTTTCTTCTCTTCATGTCTTAATATGTATCTCACACACATGTATGCTGCATGCATACATATAGAGAGGCATGTGTGTATACATTTACACATGCCATGTCGTACATGTTTTATGTTGGAAGCTCCACCATAATACTGGGGTCTGTCCTTTCTGATTTTTCATCTCTATCACACAACACGGGTTCTACTCTCCAAAAATGTCAGTGAAATGAATGCATGTAGGCTAGACAGGAAGTGAAGAACAGTGTTTCATATGTATAGGAACAGACCCTGAAATATCTGGAGTTGTAAAATAACAAAACCAAAAACAGAATAACAGTGCCAAGAGGAAGAGAGGGATGCCACTTTTGTATATTTGTCTTTGACTTCTCTGCCATAATAAAAGTACCATAGACTGGGGGGCTTAAATTACAGAAATATATTTGTGCACAGTTCTGAAGGCTGGGTGGTCCAAGATCAAGATGTTGGCTGACTCGGTTTCTGATAAGAACTTTCTTCCTAACTTGAAATCAGTTGGTTCTTCACCATGTCCTCATATGGTGGAGAGATAGGGAACTTTGGTGTTTCTTTTTTCTTTTTTTTTCTTTTTTTTTAATAAGGCCACCAGCCCTATAGGGATCCACCCTATCATTTGTGTTTTTAGTGGCTCAGTCATGTCTGACTGTTTTGCAATTCCATGGACTGTAGCCTACCATATTCCACCTTTATGACTCATTTAATCTTTATTATAGCTTCACAGGCCTGATCCGTAAATACAGTCATTCTGGGGGCTAGAGTTTCAACTTACGAATTTTAGAGGGATCAATTCAGTCTACAGCAATATGCATGCTTTTGAAACATCGACAGTGTTCACACATCCAGTGCTTTCATGTTAAAGTGTTGCCAAGCTTTTCAAACCCATTACCACCTTCTAAAATATCACAATTTAGAAATGGGGGCAGTGCTTTGAAGCACAGTGTCTTTGTTTGGTTTGTTGCACTAAGAGTCTGCACAATGACCTAGAAAGAGGCTTTCTGTCCAAGCCAAATGAACTACATGTGAATTCTAGCTATGACACTCCCACTTTAGGGCACGTTATTTACATTCTCTGAGACTCAGTTTTCTCACCTATAGATTGGAGATAATAATTCTACCCTGCTGTTCCTAAATAAATAGGAAAATATTTGAGCCATGAAGATTGAGCAATAAGTAAAGGGCCTTTCAACTTCATTCAATCTAGTTATTTGTGTCAATGACAACCATCAAGGTTTCATATATTATTAGTAGGGTTCATAATAATAGGCATTTACTTCATGCCCGATATTGCTATAAGTAACTTTATCTACATAAGTTATCTAAATTAGTACTCACCAAAATTCCCATGAAGTAGTTATTATTATTACCTTCAGGAAATAAAGACAGCTTCTACTGACACATAACAGGAACCTAGTGGTTAGAACTCAGAGGTAGAAAAAAGCTTGAAAATGTAAGGCAAGAGGTCCCTAAACTTTTAGAAGCTACTTTTGAGTTCTCTGAGGTCTCAGAATCAAGATTGCCGGGAGAAATTTCAATAACCTTGGATATGGAGATGACACCACCATTACGGCAGAAAGTGAAGAGGAACTAAAAAGCCTGGTGAAGAAAGTGAAAGAGGAGAGTGAAAAAGTTGGCTTAAAGCTCAACATTCAGAAAACAAAGGTCATAGCATCTGGTCACACACTTCATGGGAAATAGATGGGGAAACAGTGGAAACAATGTCAGACTTTATTTTTGGGGGCTCCAAAATCACAGCAGATGGTGACTGCAGCCATGAAATTAAAAGACACGTACTCCTTGGAAGAAAAGTCATGACCAACCTAGGTAGCATATTCAAAAGCAGAGACATTACTTTGCCAACAAAGGTCCGTCTAGTCAAGGCTATGGTTTTTCCAGTGGTCATGTATGGATGTGAGAGTCGGACTGTGAATAAAGCTGAGCACCGAAGAATTGATGCTTTTGAACTGTGGTGTTGGAAAAAACTCTTGAGAGTCCCTTGGACTGCAAGGAGATCCAACCAGTCCATTCTATAGGAGATCAGTCCTGGGTCTTCTTTGGAAGGACTGATTTGGCCACCTCATGCAAAGAGTTGATTCGTTGGAAAAGACTGATGCTGGGAGCGATTGGGGGCAGGAGGAGAAGGGGACAACAGAGGATGAGATGGCTGGATGGCATCACTGACTTGATGGACATGAGTTTCGATGAACTCCAGGAGTTGGTGAAGGACAGGGAGGCCTGGCATGTTGCAATTCATGGGGTCGCAAAGAGTTGCATGCTACTGAGACACTGAATTGAATTGAACTGAACTGAGGTCTCGGAATCAGACAAAAGGGGAGTTTTCCTCTAGCAGCTTCCCCTGCTTCCAAAGAGGTCATGTGTTAGTTTTCTATTGTTACTGTAACAAATTACACACATTTAGTGGCATAGAACAACACAGGCTTATTCTCTTACAGTTCTGGAGATCGAATGTCTAAAATGGGTCTCAGGGCCGCATTTCTTCTGGAGGCTTTAGGGGAGAATCCATTTCCTTGATTTTCTGGCCCCAAGAGACTTCCTGCTTTCATTGGTTTATAGCTCCACATCACTCCAAAATGTTTTCTTCATCACATCTCCATCTCTGATTCTCTTCCCTCCTTGTTTTCCTTTATAAGTGCTCTTGTGAGTATATTGTCTTGACCTGATAATCCAGGGTAATCTTTATATTTTAAGATCTTTGCTTCAATGGCATCTGTAAAGTCTATTATGCTAGTTAAGGTAACATATTCAGAGATTCTGGGGACTATGAAATGGAATTTCTTGTTCAGTCACTCAGTTAAGTCTGATTCTTTGTGATCCCATGGACTGTAACCCACCAGGCTCCTCTGTCCATGGAATTCTCCAGGCAAGAATACTAGAGTGGGTAGCCCTTCCCTTCTCCAGGGGGTCTTCCTTGGGAGGCCACTATTTTGCCCAAAGATAACTACAGGCACTGTCACTTCCATTCCACAGCTGCTTATAGACTACAGGGCGGGCAGTCAATCTAAGTCAAGCCACTCAAGTTGTTTCTTATTAAGACACAAGGGTAAGCCATCGGGCAGGACATTAAAACTTCTTACAGAAACAGGGCCACAGTCTTCACAGTGAACCAAACCAAGTACAACCTGCAACTGGAGAGATGGGTTAGGGACAGAGATGACAAGGAAAAAAAAAATCTCAGTCTGCAGGCAGGAGAATGAACAAACTCATAGAGGGAAACAGAACCTTAGGATATCTTTTGTTAACAACCTCTTCCAAAATCTAGCTTTAAAACTCCTGTTCCTTGCATGTAGACCAGTTTGCTTTAGAGGCATGCTTGAGCAGGGTGACTGTTGTACCAGAAAGGCCGTCTACCAGTGCTAAAACCCTATCACATCGTGGACAGCAGTTACTGCAGGCATCACAGAGGGTGAGTGTCCCCAGAAACACCAAAAAGGTAAAGTCTCTTGGGGTATGGACAGAAATCCCCAAATCCAGGACGGCAGGACTTGCATACCATCCAGATATGTATTGGGGTTTTCTTTACTCAATAATTTGTTGTCATTATTTCCCCTCCCAAATCCAACATTGTACTGTGATTGAAGAAATGGACCTCTGGATCCTGGGAAGCCCTCATGGCTGAAATATAATAAAAGCATCATTTCCTAGCACTGCAGCAGCAGCTGCTGCTATAGCTAATGCAACAGAGAATTCACAGGCACTATACTACTTTCCACGCATTATCTCACTGGGTCTGTATAGGAACCCTACAAATCATCTTCACTGTGAACATTTCAACACTGGGGTAATCTTCACTTACATGCTAGATATTTCATGATTAAAACATATTCATCCTTGAATAGTAAATCCATAATCAAAATCATATGAAGAGGTATATGGAAAAGGAGCTTTGAAGGGAAACTCTCAAGGGAGAATGGAAATTGGAATATTAGTTCTCAGGGCTGAGACTGTATGGTCTCGCTTCCATTCATTGCCTTTCAGCAGGATATCCTTAAAAAAGAACCCCTAAGCTCTTTTTTCTAGTTTGTTTCTTTTATTTCCGGGGGGTTGAGGGCAGGGGGTGGGGCTATTGACAGAAATCTTGTCTTTTTTGCCTTCTAAAAATGAATGTTAAGAAAAATAATACAGATTGAAACATTGCCTTTTGCCTATGGCCTATTACTTATATGCATGCACAAGTCTTAACCCTCCAGCACTCAGGCTGACCTCCCCCAGAATCCAGCACATATAATTATGAACTTACTGAAACTGTTCTCTTTGGCTGTTACATTCAGCTCCTGGGTGCTCAACTGTTTTAAAATTGTGCAGTCTAAACGCTCCAATTCAACAGAGGCAGTTTCCCCTTCAGAATACTCTCTTTGATTATAGTTTTAAAGACAGCTTAAGATTTCAAGTGTCTTCTTTCTTTTCCTATAAAAAATGAGATGCTTTAGGATTACTGAGCTTATCAGTGAGTTAGAAGTGGGAAACAACAATTAAGCATCTAATAATACTCTGCCTAAATCCCTGCTTCATTTTCGCCACATTCTGCACCTTCAGTTCCAAAAAGACCTGGCAGATCACTTTCCTTAAAATGCATTTATATCTGCTATTTGCTCTCTTCTACAACAGGACTTGATACTGTGAGGCAGATAGCTGAATTCTAGGGGAGTGGAAAACTGAAAAGTGAGATATAACAGGAGAAAAATAATTGAAGAAAAAATTCTTTATTGAAGCTTATAGGAAAATAACCAAGTTTCTGGGTTACACATGGAAACTGGAAGACTATAAGAGAAGCAATTCATCTACCACCAGACAAACAGAAGGTGTGTTTCCAAAGAGGCTGTCCTACTGGGGATATGACCATCATCCACTTCAATTTTTGGTGAATATTCTTTTATAGAGAAACCATAAAGTTTCAGTTCAGCTCTAGAAATGCCATACAACATAAGTGTTCTGCCACATAGTCCCTTTAATCACAGAATGACTATCAGAATGTTTCAGTTTTACTGAATGTATAACAAACAAAGAAATATTTTTCATTTATTTAGCCTGTGTGCTATACTAGTTTGCTCAGTCGTGCTCAACTCTTTGCAATACCATGGACAGGATGGGTATTTCCCAGCAAGAATACAGGAGTGGGTTGCCATTTTCTTCTCCAGGGGATCTTCCCGACCCAGGGATCGAGCCTGTGTCTCCAGTATCTCTTGCATTGGCAGGCAGATTCTTTACCACTGAGATACCTGGGAAACCCTTATTTAGCCCCTATCAGCCTAGAGTCTGATATATACTGTACTGGATGCATTTTATCTTGTTTAGCCACTGGGTAAATTTTTGTATAATGGAGGATATAAATTATTCATTTAAAGTCAGAAAACATTAACTTCCTTATTCACCTACTTTTTCAATGACTAAAATATGAACATGAAGTGGCTGGATACTGCCAACTCTGCTTAAGATTCCGTTTTTTTTAAATTGATAAAAAGTGTTCTTTATTTTTAAAATGCTTTTTATTGAAGTAAATTTGACTGAATTTTATTCTTTATAGTCTACATAGCTAAGGAAATGATATTCAAGTTGAAGAAATCTATACTATATAAATGGAGAAGGGAATGACTACCCACTGCAGTATTTTTGCCGGGAAATTCCATGGACAGAGGAGCCTGGTGGGCTACAGTCTATGGGGTCTCAAAGAATCGGACATGACTAAAGTGACTTAGCGTGCACACAAGCATACTATACAAAGCTGAGATCTTTTCACTTAGAAGATAATAAAATACATACCTGCTGAAGTATCACTGTGGACACATTAAGCAAGGGCTTACCAAGGCTGACTTTTTGCAGGGGAACAGAACAATGAAAAAAGTGTTCAAACCATGTTTCTATTAAGCTATTCCAAAGACTGCTTGCTTAGTGGAGGATTTGGCTTAGTGAGGGTGACAGCTGCTTGGTGTGATCCTTGACATTTCTAAAATGAGATCCCCATCAGAATGATAAGACTTCATTCCTTGTGTTAATTGCAAATGTGCAATAAAAGAAAGATTTCCCTGTTGAAGATGGAGATGGAAACCACGGTATCAACATATTATGGGTCAGAACAGTGCTATGTGAAAATATTAACTTTCAGTTTATAAAATACCCACTTTCGCATGATACTTGTTCATGCTGTTTCATTTTCCTCCTGAAAAGTCTCTCTTGCTTTCTCTGTCTCTCTCTCACACACACTCTACATAAACATATGGACTTCTTCCAACTAGTCATTGCTCAACTTTCATATTTCAGTTTAGACATAACCTAATATAGGGAGATGGCACAGACTCAGGTCTATCATGTGCTTCTCCTAGCTTCTATCACTGCGTCCTCTACTCCCATCACAATACACATCACACTTGTGGCGATCATCTGAACACTTTTTTGTATCTCCTGATAGATGATAAACTCTGTGAGAGTAGGAACAATATCTATTATACTCCTAAATTCAGTTGCTGCTCCATGAAAGGTATTCATAAATGTTTAATGAAATTAATGCCTCAGTGAAAGAGCTTGCAAAGAATGACTTATAGTCTATAATGGAGCTTATTGAACTGATGAACATGTTTAATGATACCATGTGCCAATCAGTCAAGGGTATGTTGGTCAATGATAGAAAGATGATTGTCATAGAGACAGAGCATAGTAGTGACCTTGCAACTGCTTTTAGAAGAATCACCTTACCAAGGCTTTAGTTCTGCTGGTCTGACAGAAGATGCATACTCATTACTGAATTGAGTGTGTCAGGCTACACAAGCCTGATGTTACAAGATATTTGAATCATGTAAAAACAAATAGACAAAACAAACAACAACAACAACAACAACAAAACACCTCTTTTGGATCTGTTTCCCAGGTGCCAGAAAGCAAACTTCTCAATATAAATCTAGTATGGGGTGTTATGATGAGCAACTGTCCCAGGAGAGGCAGAGAGAGAGAGAGAGAAAGCTGACACACTTCACCCCTACTTTCTATACACTTACGAATCAGATTCCTGGGCCAAAGACCTAGTAATGTCTATAATGGTCTGCCCGTCTGTGTTTTCAGCCAGGAATTCTAACAATGCAACCTTCTGTCTTGTCATTCAAACTTCTATATTAAGAGCTAAACAAATGAGAAGCCCTCCAAACAGTAGCTTCTGAAATGGAAAGCCAAACAGAGATATATAAATTGTCCTACATTTCCTGTTATTGTTAGAAATCTAAAAGGTTTTATTGAGCACAGAATATGCCGAATTCTTAATTATGCCACATGAGGGATATATATGATGCATTAAACAATATTTTCCAAATTCAGAATTTTCTAAGGAAAAAATTTTATGCAGTCTAAATTCTATCAATTTATACCATTACTTCAGAGAAGGCAATGGCATCCCACTTCAGTGCTCTTGCCTGAAGATCCCATGGACGGAGGAGCCTGGTGGGCTGCAGTCCACGGCGTCGCTAAGAGTCGGACATGACTGAGTGACTTCACTTTCATTTTTCACTTTCATGCATTGGAGAAGGAAACGGCAACCCACTACAGTGTTCTTGCCTGGAGAATCCCAGGGACGGGGGAGCCTGGTGGGCTGCCGTCTATGGGGTCGCACAGAGTCAGACACGACCGAAGCGACTTAGCAGCAGCAGCAGCAGCATACCATGACTTACTCAGAGTGTTAATTTTTAATGTTTGAAGTCCTTATGCCACAAAAAGAAAAGTAAATTTAAAAATTAAATGCAAATAAGACTGAAAAATTAGAATTAACAAGTAAGTATAATGAATGATATTGCTTTTTTGAAAGCACAACTACCATTTGTACCTAGAACATGAACGTCAAGGCTAGGGAAGATCCTTCTACTGTTTGATGTGCATGAACTCTTCAGGCTTATGAAATGTAAACTCAGGGAGGAAAAGAGACAGTGAGAATGCATTCGGGGAGGGGAAGGGAAAGAGGGATGGGAGGGGAGAGAGAGACTCTCTGTCTATTTTGTTAATCACCTTGTCCTCAATGTAAGATGACTACACATGGTAAGTGTTTAATAAAAACTTGTATGATAAATAAATGAATAAATTTTGTGACTGCTTTTCTCTTTAAATTTCTGTGTAGTTGCTGTGGAGGCAGCGATATCATTTGACATTTACTCAGTGATAGCGCTTCATTTTCCTATTCAGTAACTTTCTGTCCTTCACTCATTAGTCAGGACAATAAAATTAGTACTATTTGGCATTAATGTAAATTCAAACATGGTCATCAAAGCCAACCACTGAGACTTTGTTATAATGTGGTTATTAAGATGATCTGATGTATACTTCATTCTTTCTGGAGTTAATTCTCCACTGATCTCCAGTAGCGACGGTGCGATGCAATGGCGCGGCGCAGCACATATTGGGCACCGACCGACCTGCAAGTTCATCCTTCAGTGTCCTATCTTTTTGCCTTTTCATATTGTTCATGGGTTTCTCCAGGTAAGAACACTGAAGTGGTTTGCCATTCCCTTCTCCAGTGGACCATGTTTTGTCAGAACTTTCCACCATGGCCTGTCCATCTTGGGTGGCCTTACACAGCATGGCTCATAGTTTCATTGAGTTAGACAAGGCTGTGGTCCATGTGATCAGATTGGTTAGTTTTCTGTGATTGTGGTGTTCAGTCTGCTTTAGGATGGAGAATGCCAAAGAATGCTCAAACTACCACACAATTGCACTCATCTCACATGCTAGTAAACTAATGCTTAAAATTCTCCAAGCCAGGCTTTAATAATATGTGAACCATGAACTTCCAGATGTTCAAGCTGGTTTTAGAAAAGGCAGAAGAATCAGAGATCAAATTGCCAACATCTGCTGGATCATGGAAAAAGCAAGAGACTTCCAGAAAAACATCTATTTCTGCTTTATTGACTATGCCAAAACCTTTGACTGTGTGGATCACAATAAACTGTGGAAAATTCTGAAAGAGATGAGAATACCAGACCTTCTGACCTGCCTCTTGAGAAATCTGTATGCAGGTCAAGAAGCAACCTTAGAACTGGACATGGAACAATAGACTAGTTCCAAATAGGAAAAGGGGTAAGTCGAGGCTGTATATTGTCACCCTGCTTATTTAACTGATATATAGAGTACATCATGAGAAACGCTGGGCTGGATACAGCACAAGCTGGAATTAAGATTGCTGGGGAAAAAGAGTACATCAAAGCTATATATTGTCACTCTGCTTATTTAACTTATATACAAAGTTCATCATGAGAAATGATGGGCTGGGAAAACCACAAGCTGAAATCAAGATTGCTGGGATAAATATAAATAACCTCAGATATGCAGATGACACCACCCTTATGGCAGAAAGTGAAGAACTAAAGAGCCTCTTGATGAAAGTGAAAGAGGAGAGTGAAAAAGTTGGCTTAAAACTCAATATTCAGAAAACAAAGATCAGGCATCCAGTCCCATTACTTCATGGCAAATAGATGGAGAAACAGTGGAAACTGGCAGATTTTATGTTTTGGGGCTCCAAAATCACTGCAGATGGTGACTGTAGCCATGAAACTAAAAGACGCTTGCTCCTTAGAAGAAAAGTTATGACCAATCTAGACAGTGTGTTAAAAAGCAGAGACATTACTTTGCCAACAAAGGTCTGTCTAGTCAAATCTATGGTTTTTCCAGTGGTCATATATGGACGTGAGAGTGGACTATAAAGAAAGCTGAGTACCAAAAAATTGATGCTTTTGAACTGCTGTGTTGGAGAAGACTCTTGAGAGTTCCTTGGACAGCAAGGAGACCCAACCAGTCCATCTAAAGGAAATTGGTCCTGAATATTCATTGGAAGGACTGATGCTGAACCTGAAACTTCAATACTTTGTTCACCTGATGCGAAAAACTGACTCTGGAAAAGATCCTGATGCTGGGAAAGGTTGAGGGCAGGAGGAGAGGGGATGACAGAGGATGAGATGGTTGGATGGCATCACCAACTCAATGGACGTGAGTTTGAGTGAACTCCAGGAGTTGGTGATGGACAGGGAGGCCTGGTATGCTGCATTCCATGGAGTCACAAAGATTTGGACACTACTGAGAGTGAACTGAACTACCTGAACTGATATATACTTACATTTTTATTTTCAAACCATAAAGACAAAAACATAATTCTGGGTTTGATCTTGGAACAGAAAAGGGGCATTAATGAGAAAAACTAGTGGAATGCAGGCTGGAGTTTAGTTAATAGTAATAAACTGATGTTTGTGGATCTCTTGAGGTATAAACTGATTTTGTTATATATACATACCTCAGAGTACGTAAGGGGCCAACATGAAATAACAGGAAGATGGGACAGAGTAAGGAAGAATGTGGGATCAGAGATGAAGACATGAGGACAATAAAAGAACTGACTAGACCTGGGCAGAGCGTGAGGACTGAGGAAGAATGAGGGCTAAAACTGCCTAAGGGAACTTGAGGTTTGATAGTGGTGGGTTATGGCTGATTAGCCTTGAAGAGCAGTGAATTACATCTGATTGAGTTTGAGATATGAAGACAGAAAATGAGTCTTATTCATCTTTGTCCCAAGAGGCTGGCACAACACTGAACCAAAAGAGAGCATTTATTAATGTGTGGCAAATAACTTTGAATACTTTTTCCCTTATATCATTGGGATAAATTTTTAGAAGCAGGATTTCTTGGTGAGAGTATATACACACACACACACACACACACACACACACACACACACACACACAGGGCTTCCCAGGTGGTTCTAGTGGTAAAGAATCAGCCTGCCAATACAGGAGACACAAGAGACACAGGTTTGAGCTCTAGGCCAGGAAGATCCCCTGGAGAAGCAAACGGCAACCCACTCCAGTATTCTTGCCTGGAGAACCCTGTGGACACAGAAGCCTGGAGGGCTACAGTCCATAGGGTCACAAAGAGTCGGACATGACTAAAGTGACTCAGCATGAGATTTTAGTGAATTTTTAAAATGATTTCTAATATGTATGACCAATACTACCATTGCTTAAATGTACCATGTAAATAGACACATATCTTTCATATATGTGTATATATATATATGCTGGCAGGTTATTTCCTACCAAGTAAGTATTGTATATGACTGCACCTGACTCAGTCAGTGTTGATTGAGAAAAATGCAGTCTATTCTATGTATTCCATACATAAAAGGTTTAACACAGGGAAAGGGAGGGAGGCTGGCTTCTGTGATCACTGGCATTACCAGGAAAGCAAAGTTGAGGACAGCCTTCACCCAGAATTTCAGCTTGCAGCAACAAAGCCCACGGTTCTCAGTGGGTCACCTCAAGAATGTCTGGAGGCACCCAGCAACCATCTCAGTCTGCAGCCTCATGCAGACGATCTTCAAGATACATTTGGAAGCCACTTCCAACTCTACACCTGCTCAGGGGACTAACCACAACTCCAGAGAAGGCTACCCTCCACCTTTTCTCTTCTTCCTTCTAAAGCTCATAAACTCCCCTCATTTTCAGACACTGACATGGAACCATGGGAGAGGGAGGTTCTCAGAATTGTAGTTTTAACCTCTCTGTGAGTCAGACAATTGAACATATCATCTTCAGTGTAACACTGGTAGCCTAAGGAGTGATATCTCATTGTTAGAAGAATTTTGTTTTTATTCCCATAATATAGTGATATATAAAATATGCATGCATGCAAGTAAGTTGTTTCAGGTGTGTCCGACTCTGCGACCCCAAGGACAATAGCCTGCCAGGCTCCTCTGTCTATGAGATTCTCCAGGCAAGAATACTGGAGTGGTTTAGCAAGCCCCCTCCAGGGTATCTTCCTGACCCAAGGATCGAACCTGTGTCTCTTATTTATGTCTCCTACATTGGTAGGTGGGTTCTTCACCCCTCAGCCCTACCTGGAAAGCCCATACAAAATATTTGGAACTCTGTTCTAGAATGGTGTGACTGAGATATAATTCTAGTCCAGAAACAGACTCAGTGCCCCTGCCCACCCAGGAAAGCACTTTTGGACCACATGTGGCAAGTCATTAGGGCCAATACTCAGTTATACCTGGTCTGCAAGATAACAAAGCGTCTAGGTCTAGTTCACTCTTATTAAGATGTTTGTGCTCAAACCTCCCAAACACCATGAGATATTTGGTTTGTAGCTGACCTGTGTGCTTCCCTGGTGGCTCAGAAAGATCCCCTGGAGAAGGGAATGGCAACCCACACAGTATTGTTGCTTGGAGAATCCCATAGACAGAGGAGCCTGGTGGGCTACAGTCCACGGGGCTGCAAAGAGTCAGACACAACTTAGTGACTAACATACACAGATATGACCTGTGTTAGCTCCAGCAACTCTAGGCTATACTGGATGACGCTCTTGTTCCGGTCCCAGCCTAGGTTCTGCTCCTAATGGTGAAGGTTAAGGAACTGACATGCCTGTGTATACACTGATATGACCTGTTTAGTCCAAAATAAACATCTTAAGGGCAGGGATGACATCACTTTCACTCCTCCCTCTCTTCCACAAACAAACAAAAATGATATATACATTCCTCCTGAAAATAGTTCCACCCACAGCAACTCATGTTATTCAAGATAAAACTCTAACTCTTTAAGCACTGCATTCAAAAGTCTTTACCCACATCTTTCCAACCTATCTTTTGAATTCATCTTCTCATGTTCTTGAAAGAGACTACTTTGTTATGCTTTTGTACTGATGGTCATACAGACCCTTCTACCTAGGATGTTCTCATCTAGAATATTTTTGTCCTTAAAAATTCCCTTCACAGAGCCCAGTCTGGCACTCTGTGATGACTTGGAGGGATGGAGTGGGGGGAGCGGAGGGAGATTCGGGTGAGAAGGGATGTATGCATAATTATGGCTGATTTGCATTGTTGTATGGCAGAAATCAACACAGTATTACAAAAATTTAAAAACAAACAAAAATATGCCTTTTTCCCATTTCGAAAAAACCCAAAACACTCCCCTCACAACTTTCAGAGAAAGTACAATATATCACTCCAGACTGAAAATTCTCTAAAATATGGCCTCTTTGCCCTGAATTAATTGTGATCCTTATTTCTACAACACCAGTATGTGTTGTCTGTACATTTTAGTATCAGTTTTCACACTGAATTTTAATTGTGTAGATAAGATACATATCCTGTTAGATAGTTATATCCCTGAGAGTAAAATAATCTACAATTTAATCTTTAGATCTTTATCACCAAGTGGATTACGCTCAATAAGTTTTAATTGTCTGAAATGAATAAAAGTCTGACACATGTAATACTTCAGTTTACAAAATACTTCCACATGCATTATTTCACTTAATCCTTATAACAACCCAATGAGGCAGATCTCTTTATTATATCTATATTCTGGATGAGGAAATTAAAGCAGCAGGTTATTTAGAATCTGCTCAGCACACCACTCACTCACCATAAATACTCTGATGGATGGCTCCATGCAGACAATTGCTCACCGCTCCTTGTGCTTTTGCAGAAAACAAAAACTCACAGTCTTCATTGCTGAACTTAGTGTCAGCAGCCTGTATTTTCTATATGTGGTACAATCATTCAAAACTCAAGACTCATATTTTTAGTCTTTCTTTACAACTTCCTATACAAATATGCCTTAATCTATGCTTTTGACCTCATCTTGGTTACCTTTCCTGTAAAGTTAGAATCGTAACACTGATGCACTTGTCAAGTCTCCTGAATTCTGATAAGACTGAAATAGCATTTACCAAGTTTTAGGCATCCCTTAAAATTTAGGGGCTGTATAAATGCAAATGTCATTGTAAAAAGACGGGGATGCAGCTATAGAATGTGTTTCTTATTTCAACATGAAAGATTCCCTCTGTTGTCATCTGATAAGATTTTCCTACTTTGCTGTTTATTTAGATAAAATTATAGGCAACTTTGGTAAAAGATGGAATATTTGAGTATACATATGAATAGAGACAGGCCAGAAAACCTTGAGTGTGACTATTTTGCTGAAATGTGGCATAAAAATGGTTTTGAATAAAAACTGGCCAAAATTCTGAAAGAGTGTTACTCTGCAGTCCAGACACATTGAATATTCCTAGAGGAATTTAGAATTTATGCCTTCTAGTTTCCTAAGTCAGTTGCATCAGGAACTTCCTGATAAACAGCATGTGTTCCGCATGTTAACGCACTTCAGTTGTGTCCAGCTCTTCGCAACCTTATGGATTGTAGCCCACCAGGCTTCTCTGTCCATGGGATTCTCCAGGCAAGAATACTGGAGTGGATAGTCATGCCCTCTTCCAGGGGATCTTCCTGACCCAGGAATTGAACCCAGGTCTCCTGTCACTCCTGCACTGCAGGCAGTTTCTTTACTGCTAAGCCATCAAGGAACCCCTTCTAGATTAATGACCCATGTCCAAATCTCCAGCACACTACTGATCTTTATGCACCTTCCTGAGCACTGGCATCTTCCTCTGTGAAGCAGAAATAAAAGAAGTACCCTTCTCCTAGGGTTCTTTCATGAATGGCATATGATGGAGAAGGTAAAGCTTAGCACAGTGCCTGAAACATACTCAATGTCCAATTAATACTGTTATGATACCCTGTGAAAGTGAAAGTGAAAGTGAAGTCGCTCAGTCGTGTCCAACTCTTTGCAACCCCATGGACTGTATCCTACCAGGCTCCTCTGTCCATGGGATTCTCCAGGCAAGAGCACTGGAGTGGGGTGCCGTTTCCTTCTCCAATGATACCCTCTGGTGGGAATAAAATAACAGGAGCGACATAAAGAGAATGGGTTCAGAATGCCAAGGAACCAGGCATCCTGCTTGACATTTCATTTCGTTTTTACAAAAACTCTGAAGTCAGTTTCTATAGCATCTCCATTTTTTAGACAAGGAAACTCCAGTCTAAACAGTGGGTGATTTGGAGGTCTTTCCTATCGTTTAGTCTTTAAGTTGTGTCCGACTCTTTGTGACCTTATGGATTATATCTGCAGACTTCTCTGTTTATGGGGGTTACCCAGGCAAGAGTACTGGAGTGGGTTGTCATTTCCAGGGATTGCTTCCCAGGGATTGAATCCACATATTCTGCATCTCCTGCATTGGCAGGTGGGTTCTTTACCATTGAACCAACTGGGAAGCCCCAGTTTGGAGGTCTTACTCAGGCACTATTATCTCTCATAGGTGACACTGCCAATAATTCACTATTGTATAGTCAACCACTTACTCTTTGCCTTTTTAGTCTTCTTTACACGGGGCATCTGTTTTAGACTTCCCACTCTCCATATTTTGAAGTTATGCAAAAAACTATGCAAATGGAGATGTTTTTTCATTTTAATGCCCTCTGGACAGATCCTGAAGTCCTAAGAGCTATAAGCCCACTTGTAAGTCATCGTCAACTATCAGCCTTCCATCACTTTATCTCTGCCTTACTCCCTGAGCTTTACTGGGTGGAAACTGATTGGCACAGCATTGTCTATTAGCCTGACACTTCAGGGTATTAAACCATGGGGTGAAATCAAGCTGCAGATACTAGTGGCTCCCGCAGTGTTGTGATAAACCTTAAATTACAATTCAGACAAGACACTGTAGACACTGTATGAAAATGCCTGGGCTCTTACATACAGTGAGAGGAAACTTGAAACCATAGCTTACAGTCTCACTGAGCTTGCAAGGCAAACCACTTCACATGAATGATTTATGCATTCAAAATATATAAAAAATGGCAATAGATGCTTCTGCAAAAACTTGCAAAATATTAAATATGGATAAAGGATCTCAGTTAATTTAGATACCACAGGTGTTTGGGTTTTAAAGTGCTACAAGCATTAATATTCATTATGGAAATATGATTTGATAACCAGAGAAGGAACAGGAACAAAGCTTTGGCGATAAGAGGAAATTATCTTCTCAGTGTTCAGGGAACATTTTGCTCTTCATTTTCACAAGTCAGAGTTGACACTAAAAGTTATGTTCCCTTTAGACTGAATTTTCTTCTATAAAAGTGCTCTTTTCATAGCTCGATTCTTGTGTTTTTATTTTAGCTATTACAATATAATTGATTCTAGTCAAATGCATATCATAGACACTATCATTGATAGCTGGAGGGTGTTCAATCCAAGAAACTTTCCAATGGGAAAGAGGAGTCAAGTGAATAGAACAGCAAAATAATTTCTATTAGCTTCTTTTTAAGTTGGAAATGGTACATACTCCATTTTCAGTTTTTCTGAATCCATGCTCCATTGGGCCATATCAGTTTTCACCTTTAACATCAGCCAAATAGATTTGAAAGGAGATAAATTGAGATTCAAAGGATAATATAGTTTTTGAGGCTATAATAAAGCCCACTGAAATGAATTGAATAGCAGCTTGGAGCAGTGTGAATTTTTTTTTTTTAATACATGGAATTGGTGTCTGTTAGAGCCACTTATTTAAAGGTCTTCCATATTTTATCAGAAACTGATACTTGAAAGGATTTATAGCATTGCCAATAGAATCTTAGAGCTAAACTATTGTGTTTGGGGAAGTATTCAGTTTTAACTCATTTTCTTTTATATCATGTAACAAATGCATGGTATTTTTCCTTAATTACTCACTACAGAAACACACAGAATCCTAAGCTGACAATGTTTTAATCATTATGTTTTCTCTTTCTTACTTTTCTCCTTACTAGAAAAACATGTGGCTTCTAAGCATAATTATCTGACAGGCATTCATAGCTAGGACTCTTTGATACTTTGAATTTGAAAAAAAAACACACCAAAAACTCCTAAAATAAACCTTTGAACTGAATCCGCTATTTTCTTCTAGGTGCAACTAACATAATTGCGGCATCCAAAGTCCATAACGACATTAGCCCTCATATCTCTATTTTCTGTCCATGTCATGGATCTGCCACTCACTATGTGACCTTGGGCAAGGAGCATTCTTTTGGAGCTTCAGTGTGGATTAGGGAACTGAAAACAGATAATTTTTGTATAACCACAGACAGCACTTCAAAGGAGGAAAAGCACTGGGATAGCAGGGCAGAGTCTGTTTTATCAGTGGCCACTGGGTTGCCTCCTCCCATGTCCTAATTCCCTCTGGGGAACTTTATTTCAGTGGCTTTGTGCCCAGGTGTATCTTCAGAGATAAGGAAGATCCCCAGTGAACTCTGCAGCACTTTGCTGGAGCACCTGTCCTGTATACTGGTGTGAACCTATCTATTTTGTGGGTTTTCAATTTCCAAGTGTCTATTATATGGTTGGAGTTGTTGTTACTGTTTAGTCACTAAGTCGTGTCTGACTCTTTTGTGACCCCATGTACTATAGCCTGCCAGGCTCCTCTGTCTATGGGATTTCCCAGGCAAGAACACTCGAGTGGGTTTCCATTCCCTTCTCCAGGGGAATCTTTCCAACCCAGGGATTGAACACTCACTGTAGGTGGATTCTTTACCATCTGAACCACTAGGGAAGCCCGAGGTATAAATGATTGCTAACAGCTTAAAAGTCTGCTTTTTCAGACAAAAAAAACATGGCACCAAAGACAAGATTCAGGCAACAGTTGGTGAGCAAAGCTTTTTTGGAGGAACCAAGGATGTCTACCAATTCTACTTATTTGATAAATATCACTTTCATTCTTTCCTCTCCCAAGAAAGAGAAATGCAGGAGTATGCCATATATTAAACACACACATACAGACACACACACAAACAGGGTGTGCAACTATTTGCACAGGAAATGGATAAGCAATTAGTTGTTCACTAGTCTAGTTAATGTGGTCAAATTGGAGGATATATGCTGATGTAGTTCCCTATGTCCTTTCATGGAAACAAAATCACACAGGAAATTAAGATCATCTTAATAGGTGAGGAGATCTGCTATTTGATTTTTATCAGATTCAGGGAGAGACTCATTTGCCTAAACCTCTGCTCTAGAGGCTAAGGTAAATTGTCACCACTGGCCAGCAGAGATACTGGGCCCGCAGGATGGCAACAGACATAGGAAGGGAGCCTGCTGGTCTGGGGCTCCTCTGAGGTACAGTTCTTACCACCAACCAGCACACCCATGGACCTCAGGTTATATTTTTTGGGCTGCCGGCAATAGGAGGTAACTTGCCAATGGGAGGCATATATTCATTAGTCAAGTAGAGATGTTGTGTGATAAGTTTTCTATGATCAGGAACTGGAGGACGAATCAAATCCACAGCTGCCTGAGTAATGTTATCTCATTGAGCACCTTAGATTTTCTAGGCAAAAGGGATCGCTTAGGCCATTCATTCTCAAAGTATGATTCTCCAAGCCATCCACATGGATATTAGAAACGTAAATTTTTAGAAATGTGAATTATCAGGCCGTACTCAAGACCTAGGGGACTATTACAGAAACGCTAATGGTAGTGCCAGCAATTTATGGTCTGGCTCTCTAGATGATTCTGATGTACATTCAAGTTTGAGAAGAATCATCATAGGCAGTTTTATGAAGTTCAGTGAAAAATTTGAAACTAATATCCAGGGCCAAGTCCCACTTATAATTCATTGCAAGTTACAGAACATAAGATCTCTTCAGATTTACTGAGTGCCAACAGCAGGGCTAATTCTGGTGTCTCGGGGTCTAGACCCATTGTGAGTAATGTACACAAAAATGTAGCCTTTACACAGGGCTTAGCAGCCATGACTCATGGGTGATATTGAGTTCACTGTATGTTTTTGTAAATAAAGTTTTATTGGAACACACCCATTTATTTATTATACTTAGTGTATGCTTTCACAGAGCAATGGCAGAGATGAGAAGCTGTGGCAGAGACCTGGTAACAGGTGAGGAGAGTTGCATAACGTGATGAGAAAACTTGCAAGAACACTGCATGAAATTCCACTGTTGGATTCATATCTACTCTGTAAATATGTTAAGTGTCTCTACAATGATTATACAGAGTACAATCAGCCAAAACTGTTGTCTTTTTGGGAATGAACATATATAAAATTGGGCTATTTTAGAAGGCTACAGCAAAAGCCCAAGAAGATGTGGCTAGCTTGGTAAAAATTGGTTGGGAAAAAAAAGAGAAGAAACAGATTTGGAATCAGTTCAGTTCAGTTCAGTCGCTCAGTCGTGTCTGACTCTTTGCGACCCCGTGAATCGCAGCACGCCAGGCCTCCCTGCCCATCAACCAACTCCCGGAGTTCACTCAAACTCCCGTCCATCATGTCAGTGATGCCATCAAGCCATCTCATCCTCTGTCGTCCCCTTCTCCTCCTGCCCTCAATCCATCCCAGCATCAGAGTCTTTTCCAATGAGTCAACTCTTCGCACAAGGTGGCCAAAGTACTGGAGTTTCAGCTTTAGCATCATTCCTTCCAAAGAAATCCCAGGGCTGATAGGACTGGCAAATACGTATGTTGCAACTTAACTTCTCATGCAAAAGACAGACATAACCAACCAATCTCAATGCTTCTATTCTCAGAGCCCTAACTGGCCCTTATGACTGTTTTCTATACAGTCTCTAGGCAGCCACTTTGGATCTTCTGGAGCTGGTGCTTTAGAGGAACTTATTACCTGGATTCCTGTTCTTGGATTAAAGGCTGAAATTGGTAAGGGCTGACATGAGGTGCTCTCTAGACTACATGTGGGGAAATTTTGGGTCACCCAGGAGGGTTCTCAGGGAGGAGAGATCACCTATGAACAGCATTAATGAGAGTAAAGGAGATAGAAGGGAAAGCAAATTCCAGGCACTTTCATATACACTGTTTAAATAATCCTCTCTCTATGCTCCCACAACTTAGATTCCACCCTCTTTCAGGCTACCCATAGCTCTTGAGTAAATTACTGGAGGGAGGTAATATAGCCAGTCAGTAATATAATGAAGTGCATCTTATCTGACACTGCTGCAGCTGCTGCTGCTGCTAAGTCACTTCAGTCATGTCTGACTCTGTGCAACTCCATAGATGGCAGCCCACCAGGCTCCGCAGTCCCTGGGATTCTCCAGGCAAGAACAATAGAGTGGGTTGCCATTTCCTTCTCCAATGCATGAAAGTGAAAACTAAAAGTGAAGTCACTGAGTCGTGTCCAACTCTCAGAGACCCCATGGACTGCAGCCTACCAGGCTTCTCCATCCATGGGATTTTCCAGGCAAGAGTACTGGAGTGGGGTGCCATTGCCTTCTTCAAATCTGGTGCTAAAGCCCATATTTTTCTGCTACAGCTTCTGTCACTATACTGGTTTGCCTAAGGCTGCACTATTCTTAAATTTCACATCTGAAAATGAACTTGATGGTATGGTGTATCTGAATTAAGGCCTCAGAGAGACAGAGATAGATAGTTAGATGATAAGAGCAGACCCACAGAGACAGAGAAAGGTAGAGAGAGACTAGCTGTGAACACAATTCAGAAAGTATATGCATATTTCTTCTAAAAGGAGAAAGTAAACAACAACAAAGACCTTTATCATCAACCTTTCACTAAGTAAGCAAGATGGAAAAGGCCCAAAATAAACGTAGCCTTTATACACAACATGAGAAAACATCTGCTGCCTCATCATACCCAGGAGACAAGATAAATATTCACGTACAAATCCTTCATTCTCTGGAAAGCATACTAACAGTGTGGTGGCTGATGATAGACAGGAAGAGTTAAAAAATAAACTCTCCTAAAACTCTGGAGAGACAGGATCAGAGGTAGATTTTATGGAGAGGTGAGAACTGTCAGGAAGGCCCAGCTATTCTGAACTAGCTTCCATAGTAGGGACCAGTTTTCCTAAAACAGCACCTTTTGAAAATTATTCCTTTGATCTAAGCATTGCCCTCTTCTAGACTGCTTTTTTAAGGTAAATAAATTTTAAAAAAATCACCAGTGATTGAATGACAAGGGATGAACTGTAATGTCTTGCCACATAAATTTTAATTTTTTCAGTATTATACACAATGCAAAACACCTGAACCATCCTTACTTGCCTTTACAATTGTACCAAATTCTGTCTTATAGATACCATAACACTATGCCAGTGTTAATCAGATGTGTTTCCCAGAATACTCATTCCACGTAATTTTCTTTGATTAACAGGTAGAATGGTAAAAAAAAAAAGTAAGTGTAGAAAATGTTACCTATTTTATTCCCTTCGTAAACATATGGCAATCAGTAACAAGTGATAGATGGCTCTGTGAAGCCCTACAGTAATGGGATTTAACCAATTTTTGCCCAAATGTATATGTCCAAGAGCCTTCACTCCTACTCCTCACTATTAGCATGCATTAGAAAACTGGGATACAGTTCTGGAAGTTGGACCATTATAGCTCCTTTTTCCATTTATAGATTTTTTTTCTTAATCTGAAGCTTTGATGGCTACAAGCATGCCTATGACTTTATTGTCCATTACAGTTCCCTGCATGTGCATGCTTACTCATTCAGTCATGTCTGATTCTTTGAGACCCTTTGAACTGTAGCCCCTCAGGCTCTTCTGTCCATGGAAATTTTGAATTACCTGGGAGATTTTTTACAAAACAGTTTTGTTTACATTGCTCTGGATCAGTTATTCTAAGGACTGGTGAGGAATCTAGACTTTTAGTCTGAAAGATAACTTAAGAATTATTTCTAAGATTATATTTTGTATTATAAAGGGAATAAAAAGCCTTAGAAAGCCTGAGTTTTGATCACAAAATGACCTCATCTTGGTGGATTTGATAAAATCAGAGAAGAGAACATCACAAATGTTAGCTTCTTTGGGACTTGCTAGATGCTAGATTCTTTGCAGTGCAGTGCAGTGCTTGTTCTTGGTTATGTCCGACTCTTTGCAACCTCATGGATTGCAGCCCACCAAGCTCCTCTGTCCATGGAATTTTCCAGGCAAGAATAGTGGAGTGGGTTGTCACTGCCTACTCTAGGGGATTTTCCCAACCAGGGATCAGGATCAAACCCACATCTCTTGCATCTTCTGCACTGGCAGGTGGATTCTTTACCACTGTGCCACCAGCAAAGCCTATAACAAGATACAACAAGTAGGACTACTGTTCTGGTGTCTATTTATCTTCTATCAGGAACTCCTGATGAATATTGAGAGAAGATAAACAGAATTCAGAGATGACTCCAAGTTCGGGGCTTCTACTATTAGATGGGGAGGACTGTCATTGACCAAGAAGGGAAAGTGTGGAGGAAGAATAAATTAAAGGGGAAGTGGTGAAGATCAGGAGATCAGTTTCTGACATTTTAGGTCTGTGATGCTTACTTTATCCTAGAGTTCATGGTAAAGATCTGAGGTGGGTGTAACTGTTTTAAAATAAAAGAGAGAGAAAAGGAGTTATTTTTGTGTGTGTGTTCCGCAAATACATGCATACTTACTAATTTACATAATGGTGCAGAACTGATTACTCCTTAACACATGTGACAGCACTATCTCAAAGGCTTTTCCATAGTATAAAATTCTGATTTAATTTTATGCTAAAACTAGTGAAAAATATACTAAGTCTTGAAGCCTTATAAGTATTCAGTGTGTGTGTGTGTGTGTGTGTGTGTGTGCGTGTGTTAGTTGCTCGCTTGTGTCTGACTCTTTGCGATCCTATGGACTATAGCCCATGGCGGTGGTAAGGAGATACACCTCGTCCAAGGTAAGGAGCAGCGGCTATGCTTTGCTGGAGCAGCTGTGAACAGATACCCCATGCCCAAGGTAAGAGAAACCCAAGTAAGTGGTAGGAGAAACCCAAGTAAGTGGTAGGTATTGCAAGAGGGCATCAGAGGGCAGACACACTGAAACCAAACTCACAGAAGACTAGTCAATCTAATCACACTAGGACCATAGCCTTGTCTAACTCAATGAAACCAAGCCATGCTCATGGGGCAACCCAAGACAGGCAGGTCATGGTGGAGAGGTCTGACAGAAAGTGGTCCACTGGAGAAGGGAATGGCAAGCCACTTCAGTATTCTTGCCTTTAGAACCCCATGAACAGCATGAAAAGGCAAAATGATAGGATAGCAAAAGAGGAACTCCCCAGGTCATTAGGTGCCCAATATGCTACTGGAGATCAGTGGAGAAATAACTCCAGAAAGAATGAAGGGATGGAGCCAAAGCAAAAACAATACCCAGCTGTGCATGTGACTGGTGATAGAAGCAAGATCCGATGCTGTAAAGAGCAATATTGCATAGGAACCTGGAATGTCAGGTCCATGAATAAAGGCAAATTGGAAGTGGTCAAACAAGAGACAGCAAGGGTGAACGTCGACATTCTAGGAATCAGCGAACTAAAATGGACTGGAATGGGTGAATTTAACTCAAATGACCATTATATCTACTACTGCAGGCAAGAATTCCTCAGAAGAAATGGAGCAGCCATCATGGTCAACA
>SJYC01018802.1:0-28128 GCA_006408675.1 Madoqua kirkii | reverse complement strand
AGGGGACGACAGAGGATGAGATGGCTGGATGGTATCACCGACTCAATGGACATGAGTTTGAGTGAACTCTGGGAGTTGGTGATGGACAGGGAGGCCTAGCGTGCTTCGATTCATGGGGTCGCAAAGAGCTGGACACGACTGAGCAACTGAAGTGAACTGAATAGTAGCCAACACTACGTGCCAAGAATGTATCTAAATTCTTTACAAATATTAACCTAATTAATTCTCACAAAATCTGAAGAAAGATGACAGTAATATCACCATTTTATAGATCAAAGAATTGAGGCAAGAGAGATAAAATAAATTGCCAATGTCTCGACAGCTAATTGATTGTTAAACTGGGACCTGAAGACAGGAGTCCCACTCTGGAGTGTATTCTCTCAATGTTTTAATCGTAATTGTCTCTTAAGAACAGAATTAAGACCTAATGTAATAAAAAGTGGCTAAATTCAGTAATTAGGAGGAAAATCTCCTAGATTCATAAAAAAGTAAACTTCAATTAATTGTACCTGAAAAATATATGTAAAACAAAGTGACACTGAAACTAAGGAATGAAAAGAAAGGGTAAAACATACCTGCCAATACAAACAGCTACAATGAACCTCTAACTACGGTTACTGCTGAGTCGCTTCAGTCGTGTCCGAGTCTGTGCGACCCCATAGATGGCAGCCCACCAGGCTCCCCTCCTCCCTGGGATTCTCCAGGAAAGAACACTGGAGTGGGTGGCCATTTCCTTCTCCAATGCATGAAAGTGAAAAGTGAAAGTGAAGTTGTTCAGTCATATCCGACCCTCAGCGACCCCATGGACTGCAGCCTCTTCAGTCGTGTCCGAGTCTGTGCGACCCCATAGATGGCAGCCCACCAGGCTCCCCTCCTCCCTGGGATTCTCCAGGAAAGAACACTGGAGTGGGTGGCCATTTCCTTCTCCAATGCATGAAAGTGAAAAGTGAAAGTGAAGTTGTTCAGTCATATCCGACCCTCAGCGACCCCATGGACTGCAGCCTCCCATCCATGGGATTTTCCAGGCAAGAGTACTGGAGTGGGGTGCCATTGCCTTCTCCGTTAAGCAAAAAATGCAAACAAAAGCGAAACCACGATGAGGGTAGACTCCTCAGAAATCTAAAAATTGCTCATATCTATGCACCAAACAATATAACATTTATGTTCATAAAGCAAACTATAGATGTATATGAAGTAATCAACTGAAATACATTTATAGCAGAGTTACTCTTTATCCTTAAAATATCATTTATTCCTCTTTTCATCCTTGACAGAGGAAATGGACTGAAATGAAAAAAGTAGAGATCATTAATAGGGAAAAGTAAACAAAAACACAAATATTTGCTTTCAGGAAATAAAGAGAAAAAACATACTGTCTTACATAACTTTTGAGGCAAAAGGTAAATGAATGACAGAATATAAGAAATATATCTTTGAATAAAAATATTGTTAGCAACAAAATAGGTAGACCATTATAATCTAATTCTAGAAAAATAGATAATAAGTATAATTATATGAGAAATATAAGAAATGATAATAGAAAAATAACAATAGAAACACGATGTTGAAAGACACTGAAAATACTACTTTTATCAACTCTAGACAAATAAATCTGAGAGTTTGGATGACATAGATAATTCTCTAGCAAAATAATCTTACCAGAATATATGAATTATTGTAGTAAACCGAACTAGTTTACTGCGATGATGGCTCAGAGGGTAGAGAGTCTGCCTGCAATATGGGAGACCTGAGTTTGACCCCTGGGTTGGGAAGATCCCCTGGAGAAGAAAATGGCAATCCACTTCAGTACTCTTGCCTGGAAAATCCCGTGGACAGAGGAGGCACCTGGTGGGCTACAGTCCATAGGGTTGCAAAGAGTCAGACACGACTGAGTGACTTCACTTTTTTTCACACAGAACGGATCTAAAAATCTGCACTAATATCTCCCCTCTCCAAAAATAAATGAATAAATTATTTTTTATAAATAATTAGAGTTATACAGGTTTTTCTAAGTATTATACAACACTGAAACTATTAAGAGGAAAAAAATGTATAAATCAATATATAAATATTCAAGGGAATTTGAATGGCATAAAAATTGTCAAAAAATAAATGGCAGGCCAGAAAAAACATACAGTAAGTCTTCTACATATGGACCTTCAAGCTGCAAACTGTCAAAGATGTGAACATGCATGCCAGTCCCTATATGTCAGCTGCTCCAGTATACCACTGTGCTTTTCAAGGTACTGTACTGTAAGATTATATGTTTTATTTTTTGTTTGGTTTTTTTTAATGTGTGTATTATTTGTGTGAAAAGTATTATAAACCCATTACAGTACAGTACAGTACAGTACTATATAGCCAATTGTGTTAGTTGGGTGCCTAGGCTAACTTTGTTGAACTTATTGGACTTACAAACACACTCTTGGAATGGAACTAGGCATGGAGGGGACTTACTATATTTGGAATCCAGCCCACAAAGGACTAATTACCTTAAAGACCTCTTTCAAATTTTCCAGAAACAGATAACTGTCATAAAAGAAAGTGCAATAGGGCATTGATCATCCTTATTCATTACAAGAGAAATGAAAAGTAAATCTACAGTGAGACACACTGTTTTTGCTTAATATACTGGGAAAAATGAGAAAAATTTAACAATATACTATCATGATAAAAGTGTTGGGAGACGTATAAATGAGAAGGGAATTTGATTAAAATTTTGGGATGGCAATTTGGCATGCCTATTAAAATTACATGTAGACAGACTTTCACTCAAGCATTTTACTTCTTAAGAGTTAATCCCACAGATTTATATTTGAGGAATAACACAGAGAAATAATGGGAAAAATCTAACTATCCATCATTAGTGGTATCTCAAAGTAAATTAGTATGTTTTGTTTAAAATAAACTGTGAGTCCTACATGGATGGACTTAGAGATTGTTATACTGAGTGAACTAAGTCAGAGAAAGAGAAATATCATGCGATATTGCTCATGTTATAAAACTGGGGCTTCCCAAGTGGCTCAGTGGTAAAGAATACTCTTGCTAAGCAAGAGATGTGGGTTCAATCCCTTGGTTGGGAAGATCCCTGGAGAAGGAAATGGCAACCCACTTCAGTATTTTGGCCTGGGAAATCCAATGGTCAGAAGAGCCTGGCAGGCTACAGTCCATGGGATTATGAAGAATCAGACATTACTTAGCGACTAAACAACGACAACAATTGCATATATGCGATGTCTAAAAAATGACACAAATGCACTTATTTATGAAACAGAAACAGATTCACAGACTTTGAGAAGGAGCTGATGGTTACCAAGGGGGAAGATGTGGCTGAGGGATAGTTAGGTTGAGATTGACATACACACAGTGATAACATTTTAAATAGAAAAACAACAAAGTATTGCATAGTACAGGGGAGGTCTGCTCAATATTATGTAACAACCTAAATGGGGAAAAATTTTGAAAAAGAATAGAATCATGTGTATATATATACATATATATATATATATATATATATATATAACAGAATCAATTTTGTACAACTGAAACTAACACAATATTGTTAATCAACTACACTTCAAACTTTTTAAAAATGTGAATCTTATATATACAAAATATAAAAAGATTTTTGAATGTATGTTACAGAAAGACGTGTACAATATTTTACCACTTTTATTAGATATAAATGTGCATGTATATCCTTACACCACATGCTTGGATATGCATAAACTATCTCTGGATGGTATACAAGAAGCTGGTAACAGAAGTTGCTTTCTATGTAAGAGTAGCAATGGAGACAAAAGTGAATTTACTTGTCACTAGCTATATATTTGTGCTTTTCAAAATTTTTACTATGTAAATGAATATCCATGTAAAAATGGAGGACATATTCTAATATTCAACTCATTTTGCCATTTCTTCCCTTTTTTTATATATGTCAATTGTCTTTTTAAACTGAAAATGTTTTGAGAAACTTCTAGCTGCTAAGAGGTCTTAATCACCAATAAAAATAATCATTATTTTTTTCCACTATACTTTTTTTTTTTTTTGGGTAAAAACTGTCAAGGAGACATTTTATACTCTTGGAAGGTAGGCGCTAACAAAAACAATGACCCTATTGTTTGGTGCATTTCCAAATCTCAGCTTAGTAAATTTAGGGCCAGTTTGTCATTTTGTCAGGTATAATCTCATCATTTCATAGGATCTCAGATCAAAATGGACTTTAAATGTCATGTCTAATGTTGTCTTTTTAATGATTTCCTGACAAGTGGCTCAGCTCTGGTCAAAAAATATGAAAGTTTTGAGATTTTCTTTGTCATATTTAAAAATTTTATTAAAAGATTTTCTCAGAATATTATAAAGATATACTAGATAATTTCTTTTCCATGTACAGTTTTAAAAAAATAGTCACCCTATACAATCTTGCCTCTCTGTGAAGCTCAATTTTGTTAGAATACTACCCCTGTATATACACATACTATATCTCATATTACATAACACTGCAAACTCCTACTGATTTATCCAACATCCTTCAAGACTATTACATATATTTATTCCCATGCCTACTTAGTACATTGCCTGGAATATAATTGTGATGAAGGCATGTTAGTCAATAAATCTAAAGGTTATTTTTTTCAATATGTTCAGTACTTTGGAAGATGGTGGGCTATCTTTGTTCCTTTTGAGTTAATGCAGTTTGATTCTCATAATTCAAAAGAATGTCTCTTTTCCTGTCAATATCTGTCTCTGCTAATCTGAATTAACCGATATCTAGTAAATTTCTTATTCTCAAACTGAAATTACACCAATGATAATAATAACAATAACAATTACATAGTTATGACTTCCAGAAGTACAGACAAAAAGATAACCAAGCAAAGACCTTCGTGGTTATTTTGTGTGAGCTGAAATTCAGTTTTATGTATCAGGTGAATGGAAGTTAGGGAAGAAGGCCTCTTGTGTAAAATGAAATTTAAGTATAAAATAAGCAAACAACAATCACAACAAAACACTCTCTCCAAAAGAAAAATACTCTTTCACAAGTAATACAGACCTATTATGAGATATATGATGCAATAAATGTCTAAGCAATTGTAGTTCCTGCCAATAAGGGTTTAAAACTGCAAAATAGTGATTAAGATAACTTTTCCTTTAGAGTTATCTTGAACAAAACAATAGTGCTCATGTCTAGGTTTGAGTTGGACTCAAATGACTTCTGAACCTTTCAGTTCATGGCAGCTGGTCCCATCACTTCATAGCAAATAGACGTGGAAACAATGGAAACAGTCACAGACTTTATTTTCTTGGGCTCCATATGGTAACTGAAGCCATGAAATTAAAATATGCTTGCTCCTTGGAATAAAAGCTATGACAAGCATAAACAGTGTATTAAAAAGCAGAGACATTTCTTTGCCGACAAAGATTCCTAGAGTCAAATCTATCTCTGAACGTGTGGATGTGAGAGTTGTACCATAAAGAAGACTGAGTGCCACAGAATTGATGCTTTTGAACTATGGTGTTGGAGAAGACTCCTGAGAGTCCCTTGGACTGCAAGTAGATCAAACCAGTCAATCCTGTAGGGAATCAGTCCTGAATATTCACTGGAAGTGATGGCACTGAAGCTGAAGCTCCTACACTTTGGCCGCCTGATGTGAATAGCTGACTCATTAGAAAAGGCCTTGATTCTGGGACAGATTGAAGGCAGAGGAGAAGGGGATGACAGAGGATGGTTGGAACGCATCACCAACTCAATGGACATGAGTCTGAGCAGGCCCTGGTAGGTGGTGAAGGACAGGGAGGACTGGTGCGCCGCATTCCTCGGGGTTGTAGAGTTGGACACGACCGAGTGAGTGAACAACAGCCACCTCTCAACCTTCCTTTCAGTTTCATGATTTTATTGCTTTATGAAAGATAAAAAAGACTTCCAAATCCAGAAGAAATTTCTCTACGTTTCTGAGAGGAAACACACTGACTTTATTCTCATTGAATAAAAGAGAACTAGGTCATGGAGATTAGAGCAATGATTTTACCAAAGCCGAGACCGTTTTCTTAGGGAAAAATCAAACATTTACATATAGCTTCAAAAATACAATCACTTCTAAAAATTCAGGATTTAGTCAGAATACACTGTCAACAAAGATATGATTCACATTTTGAAAGATGTTCTAGATAAAAAATCAGCACTTAAGTTTAGTTGTTCTGTGAAGTCAAATTTAATTGCAATAGATCTATTTAATATAGAAAGGATAGAAATGATACATTAGTAAATACCCTCCAAGTATCTATTTTGTACTACAAATTTCTGCATACTAAATAATATCAGCATTTATAAATTCCCATGGTAAAATGTCAAAAGATAACATGAAAGTTACTCAAAGTGACTTTGGTTAAAAATAATAGATTAATTTTGATGTATTTAAATACTAAAGTGATTCTCCAGATATCCAGATATATATATTTATATATAAAATAAATAAATCACTGTGAGAAAACCCTGCCCTGGTTACCAGCTTTAATATTGAGCTAGAAGATTCACGTTTTGAGGGTCCCCCCCCCCACACACATTACTCCTTGAATTCCAAATCATACTACTATCGTTGAGATTCTGAAGTCTCTGTTGTCATTTTTTCTTTTCCAAGGAGGAAATTGTGCCACAAGAGCCAAATTGCCCTCTGATGAAGTGCTCCTCCCCACCCCACAGCCCTCTTCTTTTCCTTCCTCGTCCCTAGTCTCCTCCTACTCATCTTTCTCCTCTTTCAAAATTCTCCTGTTACCTTAGAGAAAGCCACTGAACCAGCCCAGGCAATGACTGCCACCTGCATGGTCCTCCTGTCTGTCTCATGGGTTGGTACTAGTTCTTCAGTTCTCAGACTTGAGAGTTCATCAGAATCATCTGGGATACCCCCTTTAAATTCAGGTGCCCCTGCAGTTCACTTTTCTAGGGTCATTGTACCAAAGAACCTTGGAGTGGATGGTTTAAAATCTAGCTATTTATTGTCTTACAAGTTCGGAGGCTGAATGTACAAAAGTTGTTCACAGGGTTGGTTCCTTCTGAAGTCTGTGAGAGAGGATCTGTTCCTCATTTTCCTGATAGCTTCTGCTGCTTTGCATGTTCCTTGGGTTGTGGATAACTGCCTTCATTTTCACAAGGCATCATTTCCGTGTGTGAGTGTTAAAATTCTCCTTTTTATAAGGACACCATTCACACACTCTATTACAATGACTTCATCTTGGCTTGACTAATCACATCTGCAATGACCCTATTTCTGAGATGGATCACATCTTGAGTCATGTATGCATGTGAGAGTTGGATCCTAAAGAAGGCTGAGTACTTGATGCTTTTGAACTGTGATGCTAGAATTGATGCTTTTGAACTGTGATGCTAGAGAGGGACTCTTAAGTCTCTTGGACTTCAGGGAGATCAAACCAGTCCATCCTAAAGGAAATCAACTCTGAATATTAATTGGCAGGACTGACACTGAAGCTGAAGCTCCAATACTTTGGCCACCTGACACAAAGAACTGACTCACTGGAAAAGACCCTGATGCTGGGAAAGACTGAGGCCAAAAGAAGGGGGCAACAGAGGATGAGATGGTTGGATGGCATCACTGACTCAATAGACATGAGTTTGAATGAACTCAGGGAGACAGTGAAGGACAGAGAAGCCTGGTGTGCTATAGTTCGTGAGGTCACAAAGAGTTGGACACGACTTAGTGACTGAACAACAAGAAGAAGAATTACATCTGCAATGATCCCTTTCCAAGATGGATCACATCCTGAGATACAGAGGACTAGAACTTCAAAACATGAATTTGGGGCAGGGGGACACACTTCTATCCATAACTCCCCTTTTGAAAGTTTGATTCATTAAGTCTGAGGTGACAACAAGCAGACTCTATCTTTAACAAATATATCTGGAAATTTGGATGCAAGAGGTAATAGCTAATCATTTTTTGAAAATCACTGAAAAGACTCAGGCAAAAGTTGACTTATTTGTTTGTAGAATAGTGATTCTCTCCTGGAGGTGGTAGCAATGTTTCTTCTGACTTTTTCCACTTGAAAAGTTTTGCATTAACATTTCCTTTAGAGTCATATATATTGTTTAGAAGCCAAACAAAAGAGGGACTTTCAATGCAGAAAATCCTGACTCAAGTGCTATTCCCATGAGTTCCTCATTCATTAGTGCATTATCTTGGGCAAGTAATCTAATTTTTGTGATTCTATTTTCACAAATGCATAATAGGGATAATCTGAGTTGGGAGATACATAGTAAAATTTATAGTATACTTTGTGTCTGGCACAAAGTGAATTCTCAATAAATGGTAGCTATCACTTTCCACCCTAAGCTTGGGTCATGGCATGGCACAAAATATACTTTCCTTTGCTTTTGTATCATCTTTTCCATTATAGCTCTACAGTTGCTTATTCACATCATGCTCTGAAGTTAATTGTTACTAAACTTTTTCTTACAAAAGCTTGTGTCACAACTGCCATACTACATGTGGCTAGTATACGAGATTAACACTAAATGACATCCCTAAGCGTCAAAGTGATGTCTCTGCTTTTGAATATACTATCTAGGCTGGTCATAACTTTTCTTCCAAGGAGTAAGCGTCTTCTAATTTCATGGCTACAGTCACCATCTATAGTGATTTTGGAGCCCCAAAAAATGACTATGGTTTTTCCTGTGGTCATGTATGGATGTGAGAGTTGGACTGTGAGGAAAGCTGAGCACTGAAGAATTGGTGCTTTTGAACTGTGGTGTTGGAGAAGACTCTTGAGAGTCCCTTGGACTGCTCGGAGATCCAATCAGTCCATTCTGAAGGAGATCAACCCTGGGATTTCTTTGGAAGGAATGACGCTAAAGCTGAAACTCCAGTACTTCGGCCACCTCATGCGAAGAGTTGACTCATTGGAAAAGACTCTGATTCTGGAGGGATTGGGGGCAGGAGGAAAAGGGGACGACAGAGGATGAGATGGCTGGATGGCATCACGGATTCAATGGACGTGAGTCTGAGTGAACTCTGGGAGTTGGTGATGGATAGGGAGGCCTGGCGTGCTGCGATTCACGGGGTAGCAAAGAGTCTGACACGACTGAGCAACTGAATTGAACTGAACTGAACTAAAGTGCCAAAACCTGGATTGACATTTTCTTTATCAAATATTATTTAGGCTAACTGAATTACTTAAAATGAAATTGCTCTCAGGAAAATTAATATAGTCAATGTTTAACCACAGAGTCTGATTTAAGTCCTCTGCCTTACATATTTACAGTTACTGATTTTTCCCTCTGCTTAAATGCAGTTCTTTTAAATATGATCACCTGTAAATAAACATAATTCATAAAGGTACTTTCAGCTTAGCAATGAATTTCATGTCAAATGCAGTATATTTACCAATTTTCCACTGTAAATACATCAACTGGAGGAACCAAATCCTGTTAAATAGGATTAAAGACTATTTAATATCATTTAGGATTCTTAAAAAAATAATTTCATAATTTTTAGTTACTTTACATAAATTATAAAGGATTTATAAGGATTTCAGACAAGTTGACTAATGCCTTAAAATTTTTTTTTCCTCAAATTCTATTCCTTTTTTAAGAACCTGTTTGAGTTCTTGTGATGAGGAGGCATTTGTCATGAAAATAAAATATATCTGACTAATAAATTCCTCATTAGGAGAATAAGCCCTCTCCTCTCACTTCCAATATCTAAAAACACAAAAGATCTCCTACATTCTATACCGTATTTCTTTTTCTCAATCCTTAACCTGATTCATTAAGAGTTAAAGGATGTTCTCATATTTGTAGTTTATATATGTATCTCAACTCTGGAATATGAGTTATAGGGACCCAAGAGAAAAGTCCAGAAAGAAATTTTGGAAACTGCTGAATCTGAAGACATAAGCTTTTGGTGCCATGCCTAAAAATAGTTAGCTATGTTCAATTCCAAAAATAGAATTCCACTGTCTGCCAGCATTCTGAGACCTGAAGGGGAAACTTGAGGCTTTTGTTTTTTAAATGAAACTTGACTTTCCTTCTGTTCACATGGAGGCCAAGTAAGTAGGTTGGAAATTTAAGGTCTGCCTTTTGGCTTCAGTGAATGTTATCAATTGGACTTAGTTTCCAAGCCCATTTGAGAATACAGTTCCTTTTGTACCAAATATTGGACTTGTGTCCATTTTTGGGGCTTCCTTGGTGGCTCAGACAGTAAAGAATCTGCCCGCAATGTAAGAGATCTGGGTTTGATCCCTGGGTCAGGAAAATCCCCTGGAGAAAGGAATGGCTACCCACTCCAGTATTGTTGCCTGGAGAATCTCATGGGCAGAAGAGCCTAGTGGGCTATACTCCATGGGGTCGCAAAGAGTTGGACATGACTGAGCTATTATCTTGGCACTAGCTTACTTTTTATTAAAACTAATATAAGAATTCTTACAGTCATTCCTAAAATGTTTAGTGTTTATAAATACTTCATTGCCCATTTATATCCTAATGCAATTAAAAGAGACTTTTATGTTTAGAAAAGTTTGAGTTTAAAAATCCCCATAAGCCTTAGAGACAAAAACAATAGACCTCTACTACTACAGCTCCTGGCGGGGAGGGGAGCTCATATGCAACTCCTCACATTTTCTTCACATTTTGATATAGACACACTCTGTTAAGCCTGTTTGAAGTATTTTAAGATGATATATCTTGTGGTGAATTTCTTTATCCAATGTGCCCATTTCTCCACAGAAAGGAGGCAAGAGGAGCCTGGAATTATGAGCCTTCTATTGTAAAGTTCTGGTGGGGGTAGCCAGAGGGTAGACTCATGTGTAAAGTTGGGGAGGTTCACAGCTAATTATCTTTTCTTGTATACAGAATTGTATCTATTTTTTTCCCCATTTATTTTATCTGGTTTCTTGGAGAACTTTCCTAATTTAATTTCTACTGAGTATAAAGCTCCTATGTATTACAGTTGAGTAAAGAGATGGGGGCTTCTGAATGCTTTTTGTACAGGTTTTCAAATGATATGGCAGTTTTTATACTCATTCATTCAAGTGTTCAGAGGTACATATGTCTATAATTCCTGAGCATTTGGGTAAACTTGAGTCAGCTCACTTCACATGTGTATCACCTTCTGCCTCATGCAGGTATTTAGGCTGTTCCTAGAATCCCACGGATGGAGGAGCCTGGTGGGCTACAGCCATGGGGTCGCAAAGAGTCAGACACAACTGAACGAATCCTTAGTCCTTAGTCTGTTGTACCAAGTCTTTAGCACTTGGTCATCTACTTTCCATTTCCTACCATGTTATTGATTATCACTTTTCTGCTGTTATATCCTCTTTCCTTTTCTTTGTCCTTTCTGGGTTTGTTCCTATATAGCTAAATTAATGAAGTTTTAAGAGGGAGGAAAGATAAATGGATGTGTTCCATATGCCAACTTTCTTCTTAATCCATTTATCACAGAGTGCAAAACTCTTAATAAGCTTAGGTAAGCTTGAAAGCAGTTATGAAACTGTGCTGCCAATCTCCACACACTATACTGACTTTTTTTAAAGCTTCCCCTCATAGATCTTATATATCCACCTTCTAAACATTTCATGATGATGTTGATTTTAGTTTTAATACATTAGAGATTTTCATATATCAAACATACATTGAATATCTGATATATGTGATACATGGTTTGGTGCTGGGAACATTCTGTTAGACTCACTGTATATCTTATTCTTTCTGTCTCACTGTTTGTTGGTGTCATCTGTCTGGAGCATATAAATCTAAAGAACTCTTTCCAGTAGCTCTTAGCTTCAGCTTCCTTTGGGAATTTCTGTTCATACTGCAACTGGTCTCATGACACCGTTGATACTTCCTGGTTCTAGTGCCCATATTTTCTGAACTAAAAGTCAGGATCTATTGCCTGATGGTCTTACAAAGAATTTTTGTGTCCTGACTTGTGGATTTATTTTAAAGTATAAAAACTAAATCACTGTTAGTTCAGTTCAATAAAACTTTTGAATTATGGGCCAACATTAAGCTAAAATAAAGAAATAAAATTTGTCTTGCAGAAACTTAAGGTATAAGTTCATAGTTAATAATTTACTGTTCAGAAAGAGTACATTTATAGAAAATTAGAACTATTCTAGAACATTTCAGGAGTATGGTGAAATAATGGTGTGGCTTGAATAATAAGCAATAGAAATATTTTAGTAAATGAACACCTTGGTGTATGTTATATTTTACTTCAACTGATAAGAAAACAGATTCATCTTCCCAGGCTTATAATCATGGGAAGACAAGCTATAAAGCTATTCACATTAAAAGAAAAAAAATCCACCAACTTATCTACTTAGCTTTAGGATGATAAGCATAAATAATTCAAAAGAATTTCCAGTGAGCTTACTCTAAAGCTATTTTAATCAAGCAAAAAGAAATCCTGAGTGAATTTTGTTCTTTCTATAAAGTCAGAAACCATCCATGTTCTGTATGGCATGAGTAAATCACATTAACTTGTTTGTACTAAACTCAATGCCCAATTATTTCAATGTTTTTGCAAGTTCTAATGGCTTTGGGTCCTTGGTGGTGGCTACATCTCCAGCTGTGTTTCTCAATGACTTTAGGCATTGAATCAGTAGATTATAAATAAGCAAAAAAGGTTGAAGACAACAATTTGAACAATTTTCCTACACTTTAGTAGTCACTGGACCACAGATTTCTAAAGTAGAACTCAATAGAGTAATTGAGAATTGGGTTATTTTCTATCCTTGAATTCTGTCAGTTTAATGAGATATTGTTAATTCATGGAAATTAGTTGAAAGAATTTTAAGAAATTGGTTTTCTTTATACTAGATGTTATCCATATGAACTATTAAGCTGAGAGATATAATAAATGTTTTGCGATTCTATAATCAACAACAAGTTTTGTAAAACTCTTCTAAAGAAAATAATAAAGACTCATAGTACTTTAAGTGGAAGGACTGTATGTATGTCCTTAATAAAACTGAATTCAAGCTTCCACACTTCTATAAAATTTGAGTAGACAAGAGAATCAGTAGCTCTAGAATTGGTAGGGTTTTGTGAACTCATCTCTGTGTTCTAGACATTGTTTCTGTGACTATTTTGTGGTATTAGAACAACATTTTTAAAAATTCATTTCTTTATGAGATTTCTATCCAGTTAGAGAGTTTAAATGCGAGAGTAAATATCATATAACCAAGAAAGAAGCATCATTCCCAGAAGGTCTTGGGAAGGCCATATGGAGCCAGGAACTGAGCTCCAGTATGGTATTATTTTCATGACAGATTTTGAATAATATGGATTCTCCCATGATGCCACTGCTTGTATTTCTCTGATGGTGGTTGAGAAAATGCATAATTTCACAAGCACTCTGAATTTCCTGTTTAAAATCAATCCGTCTTTGCAATTAAACCACATATTTCTAAACCTTGCAACAAGTATATGCAGCTTATATTTATTTATTCTGTCTACCAATCAAGTCTCTACAAATATAATCAATGGGTTCTTGCAATTAATTACTATAGCCCAGCAGGAGTCAGTTACTTACCAGTTAGGAATCATAACCTAGATTACTTGGATTTACCAGGAAAATGTGAATCCCATCTCTGTTTTTCTCTGTCTCTCTCTTTTTTTTTTTTAGTTTGAAGGCAGTTGTATTTCCTGGCATTGAGTCATAACACAAATCTCCCTCACCTCTAGGGAGCATCTATCAAAGGGTCTACTATTCAGGTAGCAGAATAATTTTGAAGGTGTGCTTTCAAAGCCTTTCTGCCATCCTTAAACATAGGAAAAGGGAACTCTCAGTCTCTTTTGCAGTCAGGCTTTGTCTCCCTATCCCTACTCCAACGAAGAAAAAGTTGTTAATTTGATTAGTCTTGCCTGATAAAATGATGGTAATGAACCTATCAGGAAGAGTAACCCGTATTTTATGAAACTTTTCTTGCATTTATTGTTTGAAATAGGTAAGTAGAGCCAAGTAGGGCTTGAACCCTAAGGACAAGTCATTCATATTTGTGTGACTTATATTCTCTTTTTCTCTCTGCCATCCACCTTCTTTCAGAAGGTAGGAAATGTATATTCTTCAAATATAGATTCAGACTCCCCCATATTTCTTTGTTGTTTGCTTTAGTCTTTTCTTCCTTTTTTGCTTCCTTTGTCATCCTATTTTAAAGGTCGAGGTCAACACCCTACTTAGTATTCTCATCGCTAAATGTGACTTAGATCATCTTCAGGGTGACAAACCTGTAGTTAAGAATAAAAGTTAAGACTTTTGGCTGGATGTCAAATTAGAAAAGATGCTTGCTCCTTGGAAGAAAAGCTATGACAGACCTAGATAGTATATTAAAAAGCAGAGACATTACTTTGCCCACAAAGGTCCATCTAGTCAAAGCTATGGTTTTCTAGTAGTCGTGTATGGATGTGAGAGTTGGACTATAAAGAAAGCTGAGCGTTGAAGAATTGATGATTTTGAACTGTTGGTATTGGAGAAGACTCTTGAGAGTCCCTTGGGCTGCAAGGAGATCAAACTAATCAATCCTAAAGGAAACCAGTCCTGAATATTCATTGCAAGGACTGTTACTAAAGCTGAAGCTCCAATACTTTGGCCACCTGATGTGAACAACTGTCTCATTGGAAAAGACCATGATGGCGGGAAATATTGAAGGCAGGAGGAGAAGGGGGCGATAGAAGATGAGATGTTTGGATGGCATTATTGACTTGATGGACATGAGGTTGAGCAAGCTCCGGGAGTTGGTGATAGACAAGGAGGCCTGGCGTGCTGTAGTCCATGGAGCTGCAAAGAGTCAGACATGACTGGGTGACTGAACTGAACTAAAAAGAAGTAAGTAGCAGAATCAGGTCTTTAGAATTAGACATAATTTAAATTTTGGATTACTTAAGTGTTTTTGAATATAGTGACTTTGAGTTTTAGTTGTCCCATCTGAGAAATGTAGATGTGTTTTAATAGAAGTAATGGGATTAAATAAGTCAATGTATGAAGGTGACACCATCATGAACAGGATCATCTTTACCATCATCACTTCCCTGTGTTGAGTATTAAGTTTTGTATAGACATGATTTCATTATCATTAGCCTCAATTATAACTTAGAAAATGGAAGCTCAGAGCCCTTTAAATGTTTTCTCTAAGAAATATGGCAAGTGCAGGTCGGAGACAGGATTTGAACTCGTCTGTCATATTCTAACGTGCATACTCTGAACTACTCTCTGTTACGGTCTCTTGCATGTTCCCTTTATTAATATAACTAGCTTCATTCTGTTCATGCACAAAGTGTGCATGAACTGGATTTAGGGGACAAGTCGTGTATCCTCTTTTAGCTCTGAGATGCCGAAGGTACTTTACATGACACTGTGAACAAAATAATGATTTAATCATGTCAAGTTGAATTCATATATCAACTAGCTCTGAGTTGTCCTAAACAATAGCTACCTTTACAAGTGGCTATTTAAATTTAACTCAATTAAATAAAATTTAAAAATACAGATCTTCAGTCACACTAGGCACAAGCCATGTGCAAAAGCCACATGGAGCTAGTGGATGCTGCACTGAATAGTAGAAATATAGAATAATTTCATCACTGCAGAAAGGTCTATTGGGCAGCACTGAACTAAATGAATTTTAATGGGAATATGAAGAACTTTGTTTATCAAGGAGTTTGTCTATCACAATTCACAGAAGACACTTAACTAGAAAACTCTTGTGTCACATCCTAACATATACACAGACATATCTGTAGACTCACGGCTATGCAAACCAAATGCAGAGACTGAACATTCATTCTGCAATATTTTCCATCATGGTTAGCCTGACTCTGATGCTGCATGAAAAGCTTTGCCTGTGCAACCTGTTTAAGCAAAGCACAGAAGATACACTTCTATGTTATTAGTTATCCACATCAACAGATTCTCATCTTGAACATTCCAAGATACAGACAGGCCTGTGAAACTGCAGAAACATTTAGTCAGCCTCATTTTTTGAAAGGTCTTAGAGAGTTCAATTTGTTGGATAAGCTTCAATAAAGGGGGAAGGGAAGTTATTTAAGAAGTGTGTTTTTCTGGAGGAAACTTAACAAGGCAGGAGAGATGGCATTCTGATATACTGAGCCAATCTTCAGAAATAGTCCATACAGCCATAAAGATATGGAAAATGAAAAGCCAGAGTGATCAAACAACTTCAGGAAAATAAACAGATAAGCACACAAAAATGAAATGAATCAGCATGCCTTTATTCTGCCTGGTTTCCTGAGAATTTATATAGCAGCCAGTGACAGAAAAGTGGCTTATTAAGAAACACATGCATTGTTTATTCCTGGGTTCTACTTGTTGTTGTGATAGTTTTTTTTTTTTTTTCTGTTTAAAGGCAGCAGAGCTATTCGTGTAACCAACACAAACTTCCTCTTCTTTCTGTTTGTCAATAAAAGTAAAATTATTACCTCAGTTTAGAAACAACCACTTTTCAATTACTTAATAAAAATTAATATCTCTAGGAACCACTATATATTAAGTGTCTTCTGTCCATGGGGTCGTGAAGAGTCGGACACGATTGAGCAACCTCACTTTCACTTTTCACTTTCATGCGTGCATTGGAGAAGGACATGGCACCCACTGCAGTGTTCCTGCCTGGAGAATTCCAGGGATGAGGAAGCCTGGTGAGAGGCTGTCTCTGGGGTCGCACCAGAGTCGTACACGACTGAAGTGACTTAACAGCAGCAGCGTTGCACATATATTTTAAGCATTTGCCTGCATGTATTTATTATCTGTGTAGTACTGGATTCATTTACCTCTAGATAATGGCTCTTAAGTAATCTTACTGTCAACACTGTAGGGTGAGTGTGTGGAAACAATATCTCCATTACGTTATTGTTGTTTAGTTGCTAGGTCGTGTCCAATTATTTTGCAACCCTCATGGACTGTAGCCTACCAGGTTCCTCTGCCCATGACATTCTTCAGGCAAGAATACTGGAGTTGGTTGCTATTTCCTTCTCCAGGAGATCTTCCCAACACAGAGACTGAACCCACATCTCCCACACTGGCAGGCAGATTCTTTACCCTTGAGCCACCAGGGAAGCCTTAATGGAAAAAACAGATATCCTCTAGCTTGCAAAAACATTCTAAATATGCAAATTTCCTGATTCAACCTTTAATGCCTATACTTAAAAAAAAGGACAGCATTTTATGATTTGTTATAGGTATACACTTAAAATGTGCTTATGAGAGATTGAAAGATTATGCTTGACATTTATATTCAGAAAAGCAAAAACGAACAAAAAGAAAAAAATAAATATTTTTCCTAATTTCAATAGAACTTTAAGGTATTAGACAGAGTGCAAATGTTAATTTAGAGAAAGCAAGAGCTAAAGATAGAAGTTTAAGAAAAATATGTTGGTATCCTTGCATGCGTGCATGCTAAGTCACTTCACTTGTGTTCGACTCTTTATAATCATTTGGGCTGTAGTCTGCCAGCCTTCTGTGTCCATGGGTTTGTTGAGGCAAGAATACTAGAGTAGGTTGCCATGCCCTCCTCCAGGGGATCTACCAGACCCAGGGATTGAATCCATGTCTTCTTACATCTCCTGCATTTACAGGTGGGTTCTTTACCACTAGCACCACTTGGGAAGCTCATTGGTATCCATAGTAGCAAATAAAATAAACTCATCTTGATTAAGGTTTGCTTTATATTCACATGCAGAAAATCAATGGCTTAAAAAATGCTAATGGATTATGACATTCCTTTTGTCTAGAAATCTACTCTTGTGACATCTGACAATTGTTGAAGTTTTGCAGGTATTCAAGGAAGTCATGGACAATCAAAGGTCATAAAGAGAAGACCCAGCACAGAAAATAAATAAATAAAATAAAACAAAAAATGTGAGCATCAGAGGGATCTGGTGTGCATCCCTACTGTGCTTTTTATGGAGAATTTTCTAAACAAAAAATTTTTAAAGCAGAAATTTTCTTGCTTCTGAGGAAATGCCAAATTCTCATCATGGTTCTTTGACTGTAAGGAAGTCAGGACACCCCAAGTGTGACTGCTATGGTTGCTTCTCCACTACCGAGGCCAGGATATTACTAGAAAAACTCACAGAAGACAGTTTCAGATGGGGGGTGTCTGGCTTTGGTATTCAGTATTAAGGTCCTTCTTTAGAATTCATACACACATTTTCTACAGGAAAATAAGACACAGAGAGGTCATCAACCCACTTCATTCCACACTTGCGAGATTTCAAAGTTTGTGTTTGAGAGATCGGGACATGGTAGAAGGGCAAAGTGCTAGGAAAAGCTCACCTAATGAATTAGTGTAGGAAAATATGGGCAGTCAAGTATGGCCAAGAAGGTTTCAGGAGTCAACAATGATTAGAAGTCAAGCAGGGGAAATGTCATGCAAATAGCAATCATAAGTTGAAATATATGCTCATTTGCACATCTGAATTAGTACCTTTATAGTGAACGCAAGAAAATGTTCACTGTGGTGCTTAAGTCACATTTTGACCTGAAAAGCAAGTACATTTCTTCTTTTTATGTATTGAATGGTTCAGTCTAATCAAACAACTGGCAGGCCATGAGCTGAACAATAAATTCAGTCTAAAAGAAATGTTACCAAGCATCGTGCTAGTGTGTGTGTGTGTGTGTGTGTGTGTGTGTGTGTGCACGCGCGCGTACTAGTGTGTGTGGAGGGGAGAGGGTGGTGTGGACTGAATTGATGGAAATGTCTAATCCATTACATCAGCATGGTTATGGCAGCATATAAAATACACAGGACCAGAACTCATCATGGAAACACTCTTCAAAGTCATGGTATTGATTTCAATTATGATATCTTTCTTGCTAATGCATTCTGTGTTCCTGTTGGTGGGCAGAGAGAGCAGGATTAAATCAAAGTGAAAGCCATACCTAAAGCCAAAAAAGCCTTCATGTAGCCCAAAGAGAGAAAAGAAGCAAAAGCTGTGAGCTAGAAGAGCCATTCAGAGAAATGTGCTCAATGGCATGATATGAATACATTATCCATCTTTTTCTTGCTTGGCACTTCTGCAGTTGACATTACCACTGTCTGCTGTGTTAAGATTGGGAGAACTAAGCTGGAAAATGTGATAGCAAATCCTTAACTCAAGCAGCAGTATATGGAGCAGGCTGTTAAATGCCATGTTAGCAGAATGCATAAATGTCAACATTATTTTAGAATGATTTATTATATCCATAATAGTCAAAATAAATAAATGTGGCCCCATAGTCCACAACCCATGGATGGCTTTTCTAATTCAGGATTCTCCAGATGACATTTTCTATTAGGATGGCATTTCGGACCTTTAAAAATAAAATTTGGAATTTTTCTGGGGATTTCTAATGTTCTTGACATATTATTTCAATTATTCTAGAAGGAGGGGTTTAGTAGAAAAGTGCTATCAAGTAGTTAAATGAAGAAAGGGAAGAAAAAAGAGACTGTGACATAATTCGCTTAGATAGCCATCACTGCAGAAATGGCAATTGCAAAGGTGATTGCATTGTAAAATGTCTTTCTTCAATCTGATTGCTGCGTTGACAACAAAAACACTCCTACAGATGAACTCCTGAACAGAAACTGAAGAGCTATATAGGTTCAGCATGCAAAATTAAAAGAAAAAAATTACCTGCATGTATATTTAAACATTCATTTTTTTTTAGTTTTTATGGAATACAGAATATTTTCTAAAGGGATTTTAAAATTAAACCACAATAAAGTATTCCACTGGCAGCAATATCTTTAGAACTCAAATGGCTCATTTATGATCATTATGAAAGTTGCTGTATTTCATAGTTTGCCACCTTTAAAATAACACATCATTCATTCTGAACAGGTGGATCAAAAAATGAGAAATTTTTCAAAATATGAAAGAGAAAAAGATATTTGGAAGAATTCATATGATTTTTTTTGCATTTTATAAACAGAAAATGGTATTAAAAATACGATTGTTCTGGGCTCCCCTAGTGGCTCAGATGGTAAAGAATCTTTCTGCAACGCAGGAGACCTAGGTTTGATCCCTGGCTTGGTTAATGAGAAGGGTCAAATAAACAGATATTAATACAGTTACACGAATCATTGGTGCTGATGTCCTTAAATTTATCATAATATACATATATAGTACATATAATACATATCTACTATATATGGTACATAATAAAGATGAATTGAGTGATGTATTGTTTTTATACTATTATTTTTAAAACCACAGTACCTTATTTTGGGTAAACTTCTGAAATAGGAAATCCCAGGAAAATTGATAACACTAAGTTAACACTAAGTGAAATAGTCCCTATGTGTATCTGGAGTAATACTGGGGTATACTATAAGTTGAGATTTAAAAAAGAAAATGGCAAATGAAAGGTGAAAATGTTTGTGCACATTTTTCAAATGTAACAGTTTGGTTCATACATTTTAGCACAGAATACTTTTCACATTTTTCCTCTGTATCAGCAACACCACCATGGAAACATCAGTATTCTAAAACAAAGTCCTGGGAACAATTTTTCTTGAGATATTTTCCTTCTTTTAGTGTCCTTATTTTCTCAAACTACATTTTATAATCTCCTTTATTGCCCTGATGTCCAAAAGAGCCTTCACATTTTGAATCCTAAAATATATTTGGTGATTATAATGGATCTTGGAACAAAAGACCCCTTTCTAACATTTCGCTCTCAGATACTGAGAAAAATACATGACTATGTGAAAAGGAACTTCTTTTTCATGTGTGAGATTAACAAGGAAAACAAGAATATGTGACCACTGAAAGATGGGTTATCTTCTTTTGTCCTGGTCTTTTTGTTACTTTTTGTATAAGGTACACATGTGGAAAAAAAAGATAATTATCTATTTATTATGAGACTGAGGTCATGAGTAAACTACATGTCCTAATGAAATGGTGTGGAGAAAGAGGAAGGAGATCTATTCTTAAAGCAGTCTAAAATAGAGACTATACATAAAAGCTAATGTGGAAATGGACAAAGGTGAAGCAGAGTTATAAGTATGTTTATCTATATCTGAAGACTACAGTCTGGGCTCTGGTTCTGATATATGATATCTAACCCTATGTGAAGTTAATAATTTAACCTGGAATTTTCAGTTTTTCCCATTATATAAAAGTGGGTCAGCCTGACTCAAAGAAAATTAAAGTACCAAAGCTGATTAGGTATGCACTTATAATGCAGACTGAATCTTCCTGGAACCCAACCTGACAATCGGGGCCAATCTGCTTCCCAGGTGGAAAATCTACTCTCCCAAGGTCATCAAAACCAAGGCTGTTTTGAACTGAGTCACACATACACCACCATGAAGAACAGAGATAAATAAGAATACCCTCTAGTTCTCTGCTATCATTTCATACCCTGATACCTTTGGCCACAATTCTACCTCCTCCAACTGGATTTTTCCCTCCTGGACTTGGATGAGGACTATAAGATCCTGATACCTTAATGTCCTCTCTTTCCCTTTTGCAGGCTGAAGTCTTCCTTGAGCCTCCGTCACTTCACAGGTAGATAATTTTTCATTACATCATTACAGACACAGGATCAGGTTTCTACTTCTGATTGTTACTTATTTCAAATATCCTTTGACCACACTTTGCACATTGGCTTGGACAACCTGAAACTTTTCCTCACTGGTGACCATTTACCACAATTCTAATCATTTACCTCTTTGAATGTCATTGGAGTCAGGCAGGCAGACACTCAGGTCTCCTGGTAGCATCTACAATGATTGGCTTTTGCAGAGTTAAGATGACCTGACCCAGGGGCTACTGGTGAGTCAGTAGCCCCATCTTATTAAGTACCCCAGGACAATTCTTGAAATCCCACTGAAGTAGAAAAGTAATATTTTGGATGACTTTATGCACCAGGAAACTTCGTAGGCCCTGGGCATATAGAAGAGAAGTAGAAAATAAATAATCTGTGCTCTCAAAAAGCTTAATACTCAGAACCACTAGTTTTTTCCCTCACACTTCCTCTTTCCTCAGCCTACATAAAGAATGGATGTTTAACTTGGGGCTCAGGTTATATTCCTTTATATTTCAAAATGATAGATAGGCTTGCCTTATTCCTTATTTTAGAGTTTCTTTTTTTTAAGGTCTAATAATAGGAAAAATAGTGCCAAGTAAAATTTCATATTATCACTGTCAAATTGTCAATGTCAATATATTTATTTTTTCTTATTGGAGGCAATGTGAAAACATATTCCTTAAACTAAAATTTTCCTACAGGAAACCTGTCACATAGACCTTTTATCAAGATTATATTATGGTTCTGTTTTGGCAAATAAGTTTAACATGCTTCAAAAAGCTATCATGAAACATAGACTAGATATGTGGCTTTTCTTGTGAATTTTGTATTTATACCTTTTGTAGTCTTAAAGAGATGATAGTACCAGACCACCTTATCTATATCCTGAGAAACTGTATGTCGGTCAAGAAGCAACACTTAGAACTGGACATGGAACAATGGACTAGTTCAAAATTGGGAAAGGAGTATAACAACGCTGTGTATTGTCACCCTGCTGATTTAACTTCTATGCAGAGCATATCATGTGAAATGCTGGGCTTTATGAAGCACAAGCTGGAATCAAGGTTCAGTTCAGTTCAGTTCAGTTCATTTCAGTCACTCAGTCATATCCAACTCTTTGCAACCCCATGGACTGTAGCACATCAGGCTTCCCTGTCCATCACCAACTCCTGGAGCTTGCTCAAACTCATGTCAATTGAGTTGGTGATGCCATCCAACCATCTTATCCTCTGTCATCCCCTTCTCCACCTGCCTTCAATCTTTCCCAGCATCAGGGTCTTTTCAAATGAGTCAGTTCTTCTCATCAGGTGGCTAAAGTATTGGAGTTTCAGCTTCAGCATCAGTCCTTCCAATAAATATTCAGGGCTGATTTCCTTTAGGATGGACTGGTTGCATCTCTTTGCAGTTCAAGGGACTCTCAAGAGTCCAATTCATGGGAGAAATATCAACAACCTCAGATATGCAGATGATACCACTCTAATGGCAGAAAGTGAAGAGGAGCTAAGGAGCCTCTTGACAGGGATAAAAGGGGAGAGTGAGAAAGCTGGATTAAAAATTGACATTTAGAAAACTAAGATCATGGCATCTGGTCCCATCACTTCATGGCAAGTAGAAGGGAAAAAAGTGGAAGCAGTGACAGATTTATTTCCTTGGGCTCTAGAGTCACTGTGGAGAGTGGCTGCAGCCATGAAATCAAAAGATGCCTGCTCCTGGGAAAGAATGCTATGACAAAAACCTAGACAGCATATTAAAAAGCAGCAACATCACTTTGCCAACAAAGGTCCATCTAGTCAAAGCTATGGTTTTTCCAGTAGTCATGTATGAATGTGAGAGATGGACAATAAAGAAGGTTGAGCACTGAAGAATTGATGCTTTTGAACTGTGGTGTTGGAGGATACACTTGAGAGTCCCTTGGACTGCAAGGAGGTCCAACCAGTCCATTCTAAAGGAACTATTCACTGGCATATTCCCTGAATATTCACTAGAAAGACTGCTGCTGAAGCTGAAGCTCCAATACTTTGGCCCCCTGATGTGAAGAACCGACTCACTGGAAAAGACCTTGATCCTGGGAAAGATCGAAGGCAAAAGGTGAAGGGGTCGGTACAAGATGAGATGGTTAGACAGCATCACTAACTCAATGGACATGAATTTGGGAGATAGTGGAGGACAGAGGAGATGGGGTGCTGCACTGCCTGGGGTAGCAAAGAGTAGGACACGCCTGCACGACTTCACTTTCTCTCATTCTATAGTTTCTTTTGGAGAAGCAAATGGCGACCCACTCCAGCGTTCTTGCCTGGAGAATCCCATGGACAGACGGGCCTGGTGGGCTACAGTCTGTGAGGTTGCAAAGAGTTGGACATGACTAAGCAACTAACACACACACATGCATATTATAGATAATCAGTCTCAAACTCTGTGCTATAGAACAAATGGAGCTGATACGTACTGTGTACAGAGTTTTCACAGACTAATTAGATTATGAAATGCCACACACCATATTATCCTCTAATAGATTCACAATGCAGATTAAAATATTAGGGACTTCCCTGGGAGACCAGTGGTTAAGACTCAGTGCTCCCAATTAGGGGCACAAGTTCCATTCCTGGTGAGAGAACTGGATTTCATGTGCCACAACCAAGACCCAATAGCCAGATAAGTTAAAAAAAATTACAAAACTAAATAAAATGGAGATGTTAAAAAAAAAGATTAAAATGTTAAAATCTAAGTACTCTTGTAAGGAAGAAAAAAAAAAGCCTGACCAAATGTTAACACAATGTTTTCCAGACTTATTTAGCTATGAATACTTTTTAAAAAAAGTAACACTGCTGTTCAGAATAGGTAAACCATATAAAATCATTTTGCTGTTTATTTGTCTTCTATCACACAAAATGAAATTTCCCGGGACAAAGTACTCTTGGCATCAGTAATACAAAGCAGGTACTCATCTCGATAGGTACAAATTAGTGAATAAAATACTACTATGAATATTTTAAAAACACTCGAGTTATTTGGAGTTGTGTTCAGAAATAGTTTTGATTAGAAGCTCTGAACATGACCTAAAAAGAGTTGAAGCTTTTACTTTTCAAACCAACTTGATCTTTTTATTGTTTGCTCACCTATTTGTTTTGTTGGTTATAAGTTCAGTTCCTACATGGAACTGGATCTACAGTTAGATTGCTCCTATCTATAAGGTACCTAAATCCTAGATTTCTGACCCATAAAATCACCATCACATACCTCATAAACACCCACAACTTATCCCCGGGAAAATAGAGGTGAATGCCACTGCTTCCTCACTAAACCTGTACCTCTACTGCAAGACAAGGCAAACAAGTACCTGCCACTTTAAAGGAAAAAGACCTCCCAGAAACAAACAATAATTATGCATTATGACACATTTGTTTCTCCTAATTGGTGTGTGTGCCTGCTAAGTTGCTTCAGTCATCTCTGACTGGGAGTGGGTAGAAATGTGGGGATCAGAGACACACTCTATGAAGAAAGCATATTATTTTGTGGTTTGCAGTCAAGTGAGAAATAGAGAATTTTAAAAATTACTAGTAATAAAGGGGCTATTAAAATTCTCAATTATTGATCTGAATTTAAAAATGCAGGCAATGTGAACTGCAGTTATTTCTGGGCAAAGGGTGAAACTAACATATTCAATGCTTTCTCTCACAACATAAAAAAATGAATAAATGCTGAATATTAATCCCTGATCATTCTTACAGAGTCAGGAGGCACTTTGATTATCTCAACTTTATTTTACATTCACTACTGTACCCAGTTATTCACTATTTTAAGTGGTTGCTTATTTCCTCCAGAATACACTAAGGCACACCCAACCTCTGAATATTCTAGTTTCAATCCATTTTGGAAAAATACTCTTCACATTCATCAGAAAATTGTATCTATATTACCTTCTGTAAAATGTACTGTGGGTTTAGTTTTGAGATATGTTATGAATCCCACTTCAAAAGGGAAAATCCAGGGGCATGAATATATTCATTTCAAAAATAAAAATGAAATTCTCACAACAAAGAAGGACAAAACCATATACCTGAACACATTTCTTGTTTGATTAATTATTCAACAGTAACATTTTTGTGGCAGAATTGTTTCCCCATTCAGTAACTTTGAACCAAGTTCTACTCTGATAAAAAAATGGCAAATGTAAGGAAGCACTGAATATTACTTTTTAAACACTGCTGTAACTTGGTATAAGTGTAATTTAAATACAGCATGAAAATAAATGACATTTTCAGGTGTAATATGACATTGTTCCTATGAAATTCCAGTCTAAGTCATAAATCACAGCTTTTGAATCAAATACCTAGGTGCAATGATGCATTTCTAGCAAATAACTCATTTTAACAATGAAAAACCCAATGACATGCAGGATTTTGTAATCAGAGGTTCTCAGCTGCTCACCTGAAAATTAAAATTTGAGTCACACAAGGGCAAAATGAAGAAATCAGCATTACCTCAGGTTTTATTTTAACCAAGGCACCTTCAGAATCTAATCAAAATTAGGTATTTGTTTTTTTGTCTTAATCACCAGTTCCTATAATTGGGGTCCATTTAATTTGTTTGAGGAGGCCTTACAAATAGGTGTGAAAGAAAAGTGAAAAGCAAAGGAGAAAAGGAAAGATATATCTATCTGAATCCAGAGTTCCAAAGAATAGCAAGGACAGATAAGAAAGCCTTTCTCAGTGATCAATGCAAATAAATAGAGGAAAACAACGGAATGGGAAAGACTAGAGATCTCTTCAAGAAAATTAGAGATGCCAAGGGAAAACTTCATGCAAAGATGGACTCAATAAAGGACAGAAATGGTAGGGACCTAACAGAAGCAGAAGATATTAAGAAGAGGTGGCAAGAATACACAGAAGAACTGTACGAAAAAGATCTTCACAACCAAGATAATCATGATGGCGTGATCAGTCACCTAGAGCCAGACATCCTGGAATGTGAAGTCAAGTGGGCCTTAGGAAGCATCACTATGAACAAAGCTACCGGAGGTGATGGAATTCCAGTTGAACTATTTAAAATCCTGAAAGATGATGCTGTGAAAGTGCTGCACTCAATATGCCAGCACAAACTCAGCAGTGGCCACAGGACTGGAAAAGGTTAGTTTTCATTGCGATCCCAAAGAAAGGCAATACCAAAGCATGCTCCAGTACTTTGGCCACCTAATGCAAAGAGCTGACTCATTGGATAAAACCCTGATGCTGGTAAAGATTGAGGGCAGGAGGAGAAGGGGACACAGAAGATGAGATGGTTGGATCACATCACCGACTCGATGGACATGGGTTGGGGTAAACTCTGGGAGTTGGTGATGGACAGGCAGGCCTAGTGTGCTGCGGTTCATGGGGCTGCAAAGAGTCAGACACAACTGAGTGACTGAACTCACTGAACTGATAACTTGTTTTAATAAATATTTAGAGAACTCTATATGTGCACAAAAGAATGAGTAGAATGAAAGATGAGTAAGACCAATCTCTGCAGTTAAAGAGCTGAAAAATCTAGAAATGAAGAAAATTCATGTACATAAACAGTATAATATTCCTGTTATACCATGACAAGTTTCCAAAATTAAGGCATGAGGTGAGGGACACATCATATACTTCTAAGTAGACAGGCTTCACTAGGTAGAGGTGACCAAGGAGGTGTTCAGGGGAGCAGCTGCAGTATGACCAATTTGGACAGATGAATAAAATTATCAGGTATTTCTAAAGAACAGTTCAGTTGCAGGATAGTGTAAATGGCTTGAAGACTAGAATCACCTGAAAGGGAGGATGCAAAGAACCTGGAGTAAGAGGGTCTTAACTTCAAAGTTGAGGAACTTGTCCTGAGTTAGGCAAGGAGCTACCGTGGACTATTGCAGCATCTTGACCACAGGACAGACTGAAATGATGCTGTGCCATAGAAAGAAGAACAGGATGGTTATCAGGCTAGATGGGATGGCAGGAAAGAAGATGGAAACCAAAAAGAAAGGTTTAAAGATGAAAGCAATAACCCAGACAAGATTTCAGGAAAAAGAACAGTTCAGTTGCAGGATAGTGTAAATGGCTTGAAGACTAGAATCACCTGAAAGGGAGAATGCAAAGAACCTGGAGTAAGAGGGTCTTAACTTCAAAGTTGAGGAACTTGTCCTGAGTTAGGCAAGGAGCTACCGTGGACTATTGCAGCATCTTGACCACAGGACAGACTGAAATGATGCTGTGCCATAGAAAGAAGAACAGGATGGTTATCAGGCTAGATGGGATGGCAGGAAAGAAGATGGAAACCAAAAAGAAAGGTTTAAAGATGAAAGCAATAACCCAGACAAGATTTCAGGAGAGCATGGTCTGACAGTGGTTATGACAGTGGAGACAAGGGGATGGATGCTGGAAACATCACAGAACTGAAAGCCTCAAGACCTGGCTGCAGATTATATATGGAAAAAGAGAGCGAGAGAGAAGCTGGCTCTAATACTATGAATTTGGATACATATTATAATACTATTAAGCAAAATATGGAATTCAGGTGTGTGAATTTATCCTCAGAAATAAGATAATGAGTTTGGTTCTGGATATTTTGAGTTTGGGAT
>SJYC01018800.1:0-17653 GCA_006408675.1 Madoqua kirkii | reverse complement strand
AAAAAAAAATGAGTTATCATTCTTTTAGTCAGAAATAAAAATTCTTTCCCTATCATTACCATTAACTTGACTTGTTTTATACTTTAAAGAAGAAATCCTTTAAAATTCTTTCTTGAAGTAAAAGAAGGAACTGGCAATTTGAATCAAACAAAAGGGGGCACTTTTTCTTTGATCTAACAGTTATCTTAAGTTTTGACAAAAAGTGCTACAAATTATTCTGATGGGAAGGGCAATGTTTGGGTGCCATGACTATTATGCTTCAATTTAACATTCACTTTCAGACATGAAAAAATCTGACTACAAAGACAAGGAGAAAAAAAAAAGTTCTGTTTTCTCACTGTGGGAAGAAATGAAAGTTGACTAAAAGTGAGTAATACTTGAAGCCCCTGTCCTCATGGACATCACAAACTTGTGGTTAGGAAAGTAAAGGGTTTGGCATGTTGGTAACAGCTTTTTGAGTTCTCATAACACAGTGACTTCCATGCAACTGTTTTCAAAATATGCAGAGAGACATTGGTTTCTGGGAAGATGGAATGGACGTACTTTCCCCTATTTCTCTCACAAAGTGCGACTAAAAATCCCATAGCGTATACACAAAGCGAACAGAAAAGTTTGAAGGGCAAGATGGGCTTTCTTTCCCCTAATATATGTAGATTTGGAGCTGAAGAACCCAGTAGCATGGAAACACCAACAACAGGTACAGACCAAATAGTGCCAACAGAAGTCTCCCCTCAGGGATGCAGGGTACACAGGTTGATCCCTGGCCGGGAAGCTACGATTCCATATGTCAAGGAGACACTCAGCCAGTGAGCCACAACTAGAGAGTCTGTGTGCTGTAATGAAAGATCCCGTGGGCCGCAACTAGGACTCGACCCAGGCAAATAAATTAAATATTTCCTTTTAAAAAGTCTGCCCTCCAGTGAAAGGGCCAGGCAAGGGGCAGCTTAGCAAGACAGGAAATCTGTAGAAAATAATGGTTCTGCTCCAGGCAAAGACTACGGAGAAACCTCTGGCCCCACCTGTACTCATGCCAGCAAGGGCTGAATGGGGAGGCCAGGCGGCTAGCCCGGAGGGACTGTAAAAAGCCCACACCCTCCCCACAGTGTGGTCAGACAGGGAGCTGAGGTTTTCATCTCTATCAGTCAGTAAGGAGAGGACAGTGGAGACCCTGTGAGGATTTGGCTCTTCCACCCACACTGGGCAGTAATGAGGTGCCTCTCCCTTTGAGGGTTTGTCAGAGGAGGACTGGTGGAGAGTCAGGACATGTACCATTACCCAGGGGTGGCAAAGCCATGCCTAACATGGTGTCAGTAGAGAACTCGTGGGCAACAGGAATGCCCAACTCCATCTAGCAGGAGAGGGACCTCCCTACCCAGTCAATATATGCCTAGAGGTCAGCTCCACCTAGAAGTAATAAGGTGCCTTCTCCCTTTCTCTAAGGGTAAACACAGAGTTTTTTTAAAAAAGAATTTTCCCTGGTGCAAAAAAGAAGACTTTTCCATTCCCCTCCCCTTGCTTAGATAATTTGCTTTAGAAAACTTCTATTTGTGATTCTTTTCCTGCTCCTTTGAGCAATATGTACATCTGTTTGAAAGCTAAATAAGCCTCTTGCCAGTGTTGAAGAACCTAGGAACTTTTTTTCACAAGGACCGGCTGCCCTCTCTTTGAAACTAAATCATCAAAGAAGATAACACCTCTATCCCCAGTGTCCATGGAAGGACAGAAGCCTGAATTTCTCAGGATGGTGCAAAGCTACCTCCTGTCCTATAGATATGAGAAGTTTAATTCTCCTTTGGATAAAGGCACTTAGGAAACACAGATTGTCACCCTAGTTATCAGGCCGATTTAGGATGAACTCTGTGTGACAGATATTAAGTCCTCTTATGTGAGAATTAGTTATCATTTATCCTGAAAACATGCAGGCTATGGATTGTATCTCCTGGTTATACAAAAGGCTGAGATTTCTTTCTGTTTTTGCAATCTCAGAAGATTGCCTGTGATATGCATCACAGTCTGGTTTCAATTATTCAGTGACAAAACTGTTCTCTTGTCTCTCTTTGGGGAGAATTTTTTCTGGGTTGGCAGAATATTTTATTTTTGATTATATTTTACTAAGAATAAAAGTAAAAATGGTTATGCTAACATACTGATGCTGAAGGGGCTCAGAGCAATCCTCCTCCCAAGTGTCATTTTTGCATATGAATTACATTGACCTGAAGTTCAGGACCAAAGATTCAGGAAAAAAGTGTTTGTTTTGTTTTTTACCTTCACCTTAACTGGCTAAAATAATTTAGATAGATGACCTGGTACAGGGAGAAAAATATCACAAGAGATTAAATATACATGGGCCAGGCGTGGTAAGCTAGGGGTAAGCCGGCCCGGCCTATTTGTTCAAAGTCCTCTCTGTGCCTACTGTCTCTGAATGGCAAGGCGAGCATTTGTTTACCAAATATTTGCTCTTTCCATCTTTTTGTGAATTTTCTTCCTTTCTCTTGAAACTGCACACTCCCATCTCTTTTTCCTTAGCTCAGAATGGCATATGAGCCTCAACTGCTTGCCTGTTAGGGAACCTCTCATCGTGTGTGGATTTCCTGTACACATATCATTTTTTCATTATGAAGAAGGTTGAGTGCCGAAGAATTGATGCTTTTGAACTGTGGTGTTGGAGAAGACTCTTGAGAGTCCCTTGGACTGCAAGGAGATCCAACCAGTCCATTCTGAAGGAGATCAACCCTGGGATTTCTTTGGAAGGAATGATGCTAAAGCTGAAACTCCGGTACTTTGGCCACCTCATGTGAAGAGTTGACTCACTGGAAAAGACTCTATGTAGGAAGGGACTGGGGGCAGGAGGAGAAGGGGACGACCGAGGATGAGATGGCTGGATGGCATCACGGGCTCGATGGACATGAGTCTGAGTGAACTCTGGGAGTTGATGATGAACAGAGAGGCCTGGCATGCTGCAATTCATGGGGTCGCAAAAAGTCGGACACGGCTGAGTGAATGAATTGAACTGAACTGAACTAGGTCAATTTAACTAACAGACCAGCCAAAAGAACCTAGAAGGGTAGAGGAAAATTTTCCTCCTCTACAATAAATAAGTTAATGTATTATGTATTTATATCTGATATATAAAATAAAGTAATATAATAGCACACTAATATATATTAATAACAGGGAAAATAAATCTCAAAATTTAAAACCAAATCAGAGACAGAGAGGGATAATAAATAATGATAAAAGGGTCAGTTCTTCAAGAAGGTGTAGCAGTCTGAAAAGCGCCTACGTATGTGTGTATGCTCAGTCGTGCCCGACTCTTTGCAACCCTATGGACTGTAGCCCACCAGGATCCTTTGTCCATGGCATTCTTCAGGCAAGGATACTGGAGTGGGTTGTCATTCTCTTTCCCAGGGGATCCTCCCAACCCAGGGACTAAACCTGAATCTCCTGTGTGCAAACAACAAAACTGCAGAATAGCACAGAGATTATGGGTGAGATTGTAGATCTGAGGTTGATCTCACTGGAGAAACAATAGAGCAGAAAGAAGAGTGGAAGGGAGGATGGAATATTAGAGCAAGAGGAGGTCTTGATTCATATGTCAATTCTTTCACTAAATAGCTATGTGACCTTGGACAATTTGCTTAATCTTTCTGAACTTCAGTTTCTGCATTTTTTTGTAAAATCTACAGTTACACAGATGACTCACGAGTTTCTTTCCAGTCTAAAATTTTAGATCTCTCTGAGATCATGTAATTGTGTGTGTTCTGGAAAAGGATAATTTTGAGAACAAGCACAAATACTTCTAATGAGAGTTTTTAAAGTAGATTTTTTTTATATTCTTAAAAGAATTTTGGAAATGGTTTATACAGAGATAATAATATAGATGGAATGGAGGTTAAGAAATCATAGTCAACAAGTTTTGAAACAAACCACATTGTAAATATCTTACTCTGAAAATAGCATACCACTTTTGAAATGGCCTTAGCATATACTAAAGAACACCCTGAGCATAACGCCAAAATTCACATATGAATAGTAAATTATTTTAAAATGGGAACTATGGTTGAGAGAAATCAACAGATTGTACTTCCATTCTAAGCCAATTTATTCTGACCTTGAATCATGAGTCATATTTCAAGAAAAATCCAGTCAAGTTAGAGCAATCAGTGAAAATGCATGTTCTATTTTACTACATATAGCATTATATATAGTACGTATGTACTCACAGATGTATATTATGCCTATATATATATATATATCATAGCAGATATATATTATGCAATATAATAGTATCAGAAAATACTACTCTATAAAAACCTTAAAGGGACTTCCCTGTTGGTCCAGTGGTTAAGACTTAGTGTTTATGCTGCAGGAAGAACAAGTTCAATCCCTGGGTGGGAAATAAGATTCCACATGCCCCATGGCCAAAAAGTTAAATAAATAAATGGGCCAAAATATTTTAAAAATTTTATAAATAATTTCCTTCAACACCTACTTTATACCAGTGAGGAGATTAATAATAGAATTTGAGTGACATAGAGAGCAATATACAAAATGAAGGGATCCTGGTATTTCATTACATCCATATCAGTTCAGTTCAGTCACCCAGTCATGTCTGACTGTTTGCAACCCCGTGGACTGCAGCACGCGAGGCCTCCCTGTCCATCATCAACTCCAGGAGTTTACTCAAACTCATGCCCATTGAGTCTGTGATGCCATCCAACCATCTCATCCTCTGTCATCCCCTTCTCCTTTCACCTTCAATCTTTTCCAGCAACAGAGTCTTTTCAAATGCATCAGTTCTTTGCATCAGGTAGCTAAAGTATTGGAGCTTCAGCATCAGTCCTTCCAATGAACATTCAGGATTGATTTCCTTTAGGACAGACTTGTTGGATCTCTTTGCAGTCTGGGGACTCTCAAGAGTCTCCTCCAACGTAACACTTCAAAAGCATCAGTGCTTAGGTGCTCAGCTTTCTTTACAGTCCAACTCTCATATCCATACACGACTACTGGAACAACCATGACTTTGACTAGATGGACCTTTATTGGCAAAGTAATGTCTCTGCTTTTTAATATGCTGTCTAGGTTGGTCATAACTTTTATTCCAAGGAGGAAGCGTCTTTTAATTTTATGGCTGCAGTCATCATCTGCAGTGATTTTGGAGCCCCCAAAAATAAAGTCTGTCACTGTTTCTATTGTTTCCCTGTCTATTTGCCATGAAGTGATTGGACCAGATGCCATGATCTTTGTTTCCTGAATGTTGAGTTTTAAGCCAATTTTTTCACTCTCCTCTTTGACTTTCATCAAGAGGCTGTCAGGAATATGGTCAAGTCAAGAGGTAGCTGCTCCTCTGCCGTCCTCAGTCATTTCTGACTCTTTGTGACTATATGGATTGTAGCCCATTAGGCTCCTCTGTTCATGGGATTTTCCAGGCAACAATACTGAAATGATTGCCATTTCCTCCTCCAGGGAATCTTCTTGACTCAGGGATTGAACCTGCACCTCCTGGTTCTCCTGCACTGCAGGCAGGTCTTTACCACTGAGCTATCAGAGAAGCCCTCAAGATGTAAATTATGTGTTAATTTAGAGTATCTTAAATAAATGGTGCCACATTCCCTGTATTCAAAATAATTAAACAAAACAAGCTGGCATTTAAAAATAAAAGCTCTATAAGCTATGTGTTAACATGAAAAGTAAGTAACAAGTAAGTATTTTCAGAACAACTATCAAACCTAACTTCCTTATGTTTCAACTTGCTAAAAAAAAAAAGAATACATAGTTATTATTTTCCTGTATAAACAGGTGGTGGGAAAAGTAAAGCAGAAAAAAACAAATGGATGTTTTCAAGTCATTATAGTACATATATTGATTTTCATGGAGCATTAGAACAGATGCACATTTCTTTTTTTGAGTGTACAGTTTCATTAAATCTTTAAAGTACACTGTAGGATATTGACAGATGCCCAATGAGAAATTCTGTCAACAAGCGTTTTTTGACCACTTAACTCTGCAGGGCTCTATACTAAATACAATGAGACATTACAAAAGAAATGCAAGGCATGGCCCTTGGCTTTATGGAAATTAATAGCAAAGACTGATGCATACTTTAGAATTTAAGAGAATCTGTTGTAGTAGGTGAGCAAAGGAACATTCTCATTTCCTTCACTCAGTCAAGAGGTAAATATATTCCTAGCTATTCTCAGCAGTAAGTTAAATGATTCCTCTTACTTGCATTATATTTTTGTAACCATGTTTTTAGTAGTTCCTCCTGGAAATTAAATAAATGTTAAATGAAGAAAATCTCTTCTCAAATTCAAACAACAGAATTGATTAAGATGGTAGGAATTAAAAATTCCAGGGTTTGGAAGTAGTCCAACTTGGAGCCAAATGGCGTTTTCACCACTTTAACCATGTAGCCTGGGGAACTTAACAACCCCTCTGATCTCAGATCTCATTTTCCTCATTTCTTAAACCAGGCTCTTAAAAAGTCAACCTAACAGCACAATTGTAAAAAGTAAATTATACATAAATGCATATTAAAGTGTTTACTATGCTACCTAGTACATAGTAGCTGCTTAGTAAATTTTAGGCATCATTAACATTTATAAAAACAATACAATTGTTATTTCTAAAATTTGGCAGAATATAAGGAACATTTATATTTAGGTATGGTTTCCACTGTACTATTGGAATATGACAATAAAATGGGATTTTAAAAGAACTAAATATGCAGAAATGTTTCCCTATTTTTTCAACACCTTCTTAATATACTATATCCAGTTTTTAGAATAAAGAGACTACTTTCATGTCCCTTGTTTTATCTGCCTAGATGAAATATAGACACATGTATTTATTTCACATCTAGTACAAAGAATACATCATCATGACACTCAATGAAGAAAAATCATAGAGTTTGTAGCAATTGATGACTTTCAGCAACACTTTAAATCCCATGAGAGGGCTCACTTCCATCATATCCACCTTGTAACTTATTTATAAAGGTTCCAGGAAATCTCTTTTCCTGAAGGACAATTTAGCTTTTGGCTAGAAGATAAAGTTCCCTGAAGGCTGGCACCCAAACAACCTCTTTACAAACAACCAATAGGAACACTAAGTCTAATACATATATTCATTTAGAACCTAACTGTTCTACAGTTTGTCATTTACTACACTCCTTCCTCTCAAATTTATGTCAAAATAGTTGTGAAAATAGGTTTATATACAGCCCAAGGCGGAGAAGGCAATGGCAATCCACTCCAGTACTCTTGCCTGGAAAATCCCATGGATAGAGGAGCCTGATGGGTCGCTAAGAGTCAGACACGACTGAGCGACTTCACTTTCGCTTTTTCACTTTTCTTGCGTTGGTGAAGGAAATGGCAACCCACTCCAGTGTTCTTGCCTGGAGAATCCCAGGGACGGGGGAGCCTGGAGGGCTGCCGTCTATGGGGTCACACAGAGTCGGACACGAATGAAGCGACTTAAAAGCAGCAGCAACAGCCCCAAGGAAACTAATGAAATGTTTTGGTCTCATTTTAGAGGCACTCGAGATTACTCAGCTATTTCTAGATTTAAAGCGACATCTGAACAGGTGTTACAGATAGGAATCTGTTGCCTCCTTTATGCAAGGTAGAGTTCCAGGACGTGGGAACTTAAAGTAGGTAAGTTTTCTCATGCAGATTTCTTTAGTAATTTCATCCTTTTGTAAGGATGAAATTAACAAATAAATAGACTAAATAATAGGTTAATAATGTAATTTCAGGTAGTATCATGAAGAAAAGGAAGCGCAATAATGGGATAAGAATGATGAAATATGGGGGAGGGGGAGGTACTTTTGGAAAATTTCACTGAGGAAATGATGTTTGAGCATAAACATAAAATGATATAAAACAGCCAGCCTCAAGAATAGTACCTTTAACATTAAAATAGTAAAGAGCCTGTAGATTCTATACACATTTAATATACAATAAAATTTTTTAAAGAGACTTTTGAAAATTTATTATTTTGTCTATCTGTCATGTATATACATTTGTATGCCCACTTGTCTTTTAAAAGAATTCATCAACACAGAAGACCATTCTAATCTGCAGGAGAGTGGTCATTAAAGAAGAAAGGATTCTGTGATTTACAAGGATCACTAGTGAAATGATTTCCCAGAGACTCACTAAAATTATGACTACCAGAAGTCTTTGACTCAGGATTTAGAAAAAAATCTTAGTTTCTTTACAGTTCAGTAACAGAAAATAATTCTAAAGGTAAGATAACATTTTAGCAACGATGGATCTATTGAAATTTGTACTTACAGCTTTATTTTGAGCTACCTTGATCTCCACATGTGTTTCCCCAACTCTTTCTGATCCACATGCTTGTTTATTGTCTTTCTAACTTATCCTAGAGCTATTTCTGCCCACTGGAGAAACAACATCAATAAACTGCAAGATTCTATTAGGTTTAGCCAACAAATGTTGATTTTTCCTGTTGGGTTTAATTTGTTGGTCTGCTATCATGGTGGTTCTAATATGTCATTTAGTGACCTTTTCTTCTCTATATTCTATGTAATATTAACCCTTTTATATACTTACATTGGAGGATGAATTATTGATGTGCAATTGTCATTCCTGATAATTATGGTGTTATTGATTAATGCATGAAAACAGACACATAGCTAAGCAACCAAGGCAGTACACTAGAAGTTAAAGAATACCAGATTTTATTCCCTTGTCTTCTATTGACTTGGAAGACCAACCTGACTAGGCAACTTAACCTCCTTCCTAAGAAATATACTCTTATAGTGATGCATCTATGTTATGTGTCAAGTGGGAATGATGCCTTGTATTGATTTCTTCCTTAGGTGATGAAGTATGTGTCTAATCAAGCTCATTTTAAAGCACTTCACAAATACAAAGGCTATAAAAATATTGAGTAAGGCTGCTATGCTCACTGGAATAAAAATGTTCCTGAAAAATATATTTCTAACTAAGGGTTGTAAGAGAAAAATATCTCACTTCCATCCTAAGAGAGAACTACCTCTGTGACTCTGCCCTTGTTTTCTGCCAAGGGTAAGAACTGAACAAGAAATGCACAGGTACTAGGATAAATAGTGTCAGACTTTATTTTTTGGGCTCCAAAATCACTGCAGATGGTGACTGCAGCCATAAAATTAGAAGACGCTTACTCCTTGGAAGACAAGTTATGACCAACCTAGATAGTATATTCAAAAGCAGAGACATTACTTTGCTGACTAAGGTCTGTCTAGTCAAGGCTATGGTTTTTCCTGTGGTCATGTATGGATGTGAGAGTTGGACTATGAAGAAGGCTGAGCGCCAAAGAATTGATGCTTTTGAACTATGGTGTTGGAGAAGACTCTTGAGAGTCCCTTGGACTGCAAAGAGATCCAACCAGTCCATTCTGAAGGAGATCAACCCTGGGATTTCTTTGGAAGGAATGACGCTAAAGCTGAAACTCCAGTACTTTGGCCGTCTCGTGTGAAGAGTTGACTCATTGGAAAAGACTCTGATGCTGGGAGGGACTGGGTGCAGGAGGAGAAGGGGATGACCGAGAATGAGATGGCTGGATGGCATCACGGACTCGATGGACGTGAGTCTGAGTGAACTCCGAGAGATGGTAATGAACAGGGAGGCCTGGCGTGCTGTGATTCATGGGGTCACAAAGAATCGGACACGGCTGAGCGACTGAACTGACTGAGGATAAATATATCTGAAGATGAATTAGACATCTTATTGTCATATAAACATATTAAAAGACCATTATAGAAAACTGTGTGGGCCTAAAAATCATTGAAAACAAACACACACATCCCAAGACTCTTTCTTTAATATTCTGTTCAACTTGGGCTTCTTATGCATGCTTCATTAAAAATATCTTCTAGGAATTTCTTCCCAGTCTGTTGAGATTAACAACTATCCCACCATTTTTTCCTGTGGTCATGTATGGATGTGAGAGTTGGACTGTGAAGAAGGCTGGGTGCCAAAGAATTGATGCTTTTGAACTGTGGTGTTGGAGAAGACTCTTGAGAGTCCCTTGGACTGCAAGGAGATCCAACCAGTCCATTCTAAAGGAGATCAACCCTGGGATTTCTGTGGAAGGAATGATGCTAAAGCTGAAACTCCAGTACTTTGGCCACCTCATGTGAAGAGTTGACTCACTGGAAAAGACCCTGATGCTGGGAAGGATTGGGGGCAGGAGGAGAAGGGGATGACCGAGGATGAGATGGCTGTATGGCATCACTGACTCGATGAACATGAGTCTGAGTGAACCCCGAGAGATGGTGATGGACAGGGAGGCCTGGCGTACTGCGATTCATGGGGTCTCAAAGAGTCAGACACGACTGAGCGACTGAACTGAACTCAAGCTCCTTGTCACATCCATGCCCCTCTCACTCTCAGTGGAGGGCTTTGATTTTATTTCCTATATGAGAATTAGGCAGCCACACCCTAACAGTCCACCCACTTCTCTGCTCTGATTGTATCCATCAGTACCAGCTCCTACCCTCCAGCAGTGCCTTCCTCCACAAACACCCTCTCGCCCTCCATCCCTTTATCTTCAACACTGTCCTTCAGCTTGTTCCTTTCAGTCCCTACATGTGGGCACATCATCCCCAACCTGAAACCATCACACTCGGTTCCTTGGCTTTCTCATCTCTAAAGCTGCTTCATAGCTTCTTCGTTGTCTCACTCCTGAGCTGAATATGGGTTGACTCCTGTCTCCACTTCATTGGGATGGCTTTATTTATTTAATTTGGTTGTGCTAGGTCTTAGTCACAGCATGCGGGATCTTTAGTTGTGGCATGTGGGATCTAGTTCCCTGACTAGGGATCAAACCCACGTCCCCTGAATTGGCAGCTGAGAGTCTTAGCCGTTGGACCAACGCAGAAGTGCCCTGGAATTGCTTTAAATCCTCCTGCTACTAACTTGCCAAATCCAATATCTCAATTCTAATTCACCTTATTTATCTGCAGCCTTTGACAATCCTGCCAACCTCTCACTTCTAGAAGTTCTCATTTCCCTAGGTTTCCAGAACACCATTTTCTTGTTATTCAGACCATTCCTTTTCTACCAGCTAGCTCCTCTAACCATTAAGGTTTCCCCTCTTTGGCCTCCTTCTCTTATTCTCTATGCTTCCCACTTCTGATCTCATCTGCATCCATGGTTTAGATACAAGACTTCAGTAATTTTCTATATGCTAATAATTCTCCGTGTCTATCTTTAATCCTAACTTCTCTTTGAACCTCCATATCCCTCTTCTCAAGTTTACTGGAAAACTGCTACTTCTCATATGTGCTGCTGCTGCTGCTAAGTCGCTTCAGTTGTGTCTGACTCTGTGTGACCCCATAGACGGAAGCTCACCAGGCTCCCCCGTCCCTGGGATTCTCCAGGCAAGAACACTGGAGTGGATTGCCATTTCCTCCTCCAATGTATGAAAGTGAAAAACGAAAATGAAGTTGCTCAGACGTGTCCGACTCTTCGCAACCCCATGGACTACAGCTTACCAGCCTCCTCCACCCATGGGATTTTCCAGGCAAGAGTACTGGAGTGGGGTGCCATTGCCTTCTCCGTCTCATATGTGCTAAATCTCACTTAATAGTGTCACATATACACGGTGCCCCAAGCCAGAAACTTTGGAGTTAGAGAACTACTCTCCAGACTCCCTGGCGGTCCAGTGGTTAGGACTCTGTGCTTCCACTGGTTGGGGATCCCTGGTTGGGGAACTAAGATCTCACATGCAGCTAGACAAACAAAAAAAGAACTACCCTTAACTCTTTTCTAACACTTACATCTTCTCCATCACAAAGAAACAATGTCCTTTCTACTCCTGAATCGTCTCATATGTGCTAAATCTCACTTAATAGTGTCACATATACATGGTGCCCCAAGCCAGAAACTTTGGAGTTAGAGAACTACTCTCCAGACTCCCTGGCGGTCCAGTGGTTAGGACTCTGTGCTTCCACTGGTTGGGGATCCCTGGTTGGGGAACTAAGATCTCGCATGCAGCTAGACAAACAAAAAAAGAACTACCCTTAACTCTTTTCTAACACTTACATCTTCTCCATCACAAAGAAACAATGTCCTTTCTACTCCTGAACGGTCCTCAGACCTGTCTCTTCCTCTCCAGTCCTAATGTTTCCCTTGAAACCTGGCCTTGAATTCCTCTCCTGGATCAGGGCTATAGCCATCGATTTCCTTCTGTTCTTGTGTGCAGTGAGTGGTGACAGGACCGTCTGCTATATTGTAAATATTAAGGGTGAATCTTGGTAGCCAACCTAGTGTGGTGTGGTTGGAGAGCAGTGGGAATCATAAGACTGAACCAAAAATAACATAGCCAGAGCTATTTTCTGTTGGGCAAAAACACATAAATTTCATGGATAAAAAGTGATTTATGGAGAGGAAAATGGCAACCCCCTCCAGTGTTCATGCCAGGAGAACTCCATAGTATGAATGGCTGTAGCCGAGCAGGCTACAGTCCATAAGGTCACAAAGAGATGGATATGACTTAGCAACTAAACAACTGTATATATAGCATAGGGAACTATATTCAATATTCTGATAAACCACAAAGAATATTTAAAAAATAAATATATGTATGTGAATCACTTTGCTGTATGGTAGAAGTTAGCACATTATAAATCAACTGTATTTCAATAAAATTTTTAAAGTGATTTATGGAGGAGAGTGAAAAAGTTGGCTTAAAGCTCAACATTCAGAAAATGAAGATCATGGCATCCGGTCCCATCACTTCATGGGAAATAGATGGGAAAACAGTGGAAACAGTGTCAGACTTTATTTTTGGGGGCTCCAAAAACCACTGCAGATGGTGACTGCAGCCATGAAATTAAAAAGATGCTTACTTCTTGGAAGGAAAGTTATGACCAACCTAGAGAGCATATTCAAAAGCAGAGACATTACTTTGCCAACAAAGGTCCATCTAGTCAAGGCTATGGTTTTTCCAGTGGTCATTTATGGATGTGAGAGTTGGACTGTGAAGAAGGCTGGGTGCCAAAGAATTGATGCTTTTGAACTGTGGTGTTGGAGAAGACTCTTGAGAGTCCCTTGGGCTGCAAGGAGATCCAACCAGTCCATTCTGAAGGAGATCAGCCCTGGGATTTCTTTGGAAGGAATGATGCTAAAGCTGAAACTCTAGTACTTTGGCCACCTCATGTGAAGAGTTGACTCATTGGAAAAGACTCTGATGCTGGGAGGGATTGGGGAGCAAGAGGAGAAGGGGTCGACAGAGGATGAGATGGTTGGATGGCATTACCGACTCAATGGACATGAGTTTGAGTGAACTCTGGGAGTTGGTGATGGACAGGGAGGCCTGGCGTGCTGCAATGAGGAGAAGGGGTCGACAGAGGATGAGATGGTTGGATGGCATTACCGACTCAATGGACATGAGTTTGAGTGAACTCTGGGAGTTGGTGATGGACAGGGAGGCCTGGCATGCTGTGATTCATGGGGTCACAAAGAGTTGGACACAACTGAGTGACTGAACTGAACCCTAAGTTAAAAGCTAAAAGAGAAACTTTAAAAGACAAAGCAAATAAGGCTTTTTTTCTAAAGATCTAAAGACCATCCTTTGCCTGGTTGCTGTAGATACTGCAGTAAACCCTGATAGACTGTACCTTGCTTGCTTGCTTGTTAAGGTGCTTCAGTTTTGTCCAACTCTGTGCGACCCCATGGACAGCAGCCCACTAGGCTCCTCTGTCCACGGGATTCTCTAGGAAAAAACACTGGACTGTACCTTACCCTCAAAGATTTCCCAAGAAATACATGTTTCATATATTTATTATTGCATCACACTTACTTCTTACTAATTTTTAAGAAAGTGAGTTTGCTTTTCAAATTCTTTCTTCATGCATGAATTGTTATCACTGTTTCTGATTTTGGTTATTGGGTCTTTTTTCCCCCCATTTTTAAGCAAAACCAAATGTTTCCAATTATTGCAAAAGATTTTAAAATATGTAAGAGATTTATATTATTGTACCAAATGAAATTTCATACCATATCTTATGCCCTATGTTCTATGCCTGTCTCCGGTATCGCACTTCCCCAAACTTTCGGTTCTCCCTGCCTTTGCTCTGGTTGTTTTTCCATCTGAAATACCCAGTTCTCTGCCTCCAAAATCACCGCTGATTCGGCTCAAACATCACCTCATTTGAGCCACGTTCTCCGCCTCCTGTCCTCTGCACCCAGAACGCTCACCTTCCCGCCGACCTTTGGAGCATACTGTTTTTGTGTTCTCTACAAACTTTCCTGGTGGCTCAGAGGTTAAAGGGTCTGCCTGGAATGCGGGAGACCCGGGTCGGGAAGATCCCTTGGAGAAGGAAATGGCAACCCACTCCAGTACTCTTGCCTGGAGAATCCCATGGAGGGAGGAGCCTGGTAGGCCACAGTTCATGTACACGACTGAGCGACTTCACTTCACTTCACAAACTTGAGATCTGGCAGAATTTCTACGACAAAGCACCTGAAAATGAAATGCTGAATGGATTGAATGGTATTAAATACAACCTGCCGTCTGAATGACAATGGCAAGAAATTCATAGGAAGTCAACTGAAGCCAAAAAAAGCAGAAGAGTGGATTACAGATGGACATGGGTTTCTTTTACTTTTTAGCTACTATGAATAATGCTGCTTTGAATATTTCTGTACAATTTTTGTGGATGGGTACTTTATCTTGGGTGTATACCTAAGGAGTCAAAGTGCAGGATCACATGATAACTGTGTTTCTTTTATTGAAGACAGTTGATTCACAATGTTAGTATCAGATGGATGGCACAGACTCAGTTATATATATATATATATTGTATTTCAAATTATTTTCCCATATAGGTTATTGATTAGAGTTCCCTGTACTATACAGTAGGTCCTTGTTGGTTATCTATTTTACATATGCTGCTGCTGCTAAGTCGCTTCAGTTGTGTCCGACTCTGTGTGACCCCATAGACAGCAGCCCACCAGGCTCCCCCGCCCCTGGGATTCTCCAGGCAAGAACACTGGAGTGGGTTGCCATTTCCTTCTGCAATGCATGAAAGTGAAAAGTGAAAGTGAAGTCACTCAGTCATGTCCGACTATTCGCGACCCAGTGGACTGCAGCCCACCAGCCTCCTCCGACCATGGGATTTTCCAGGCAAGAGTTGGAGTGGGGTGCCATTGCCTTCTCTGATTTTACATATAGTAGTGTGCATATGTTAATCCCGAACTCCTAATTTATCCCTCCTCTCCCGTTTCCTCCTTTGATAGGTGCATAACTTTTGAGTAACTGTTAGACTGCCTTCCTAAGTGGCAGCACCGTTCTAGAATCCCACCAGCAATGCATGAAACCTGCAGTTTCTGCACACCCTTGCCAGCACCTATCTCGCTGTTTGATTAACTGGAGTATTATTTACAATGTTGTGTTAGTTTCTGCTGTATAGCACAGTGAATCAGCTGTATGTATACATATACCCACCCTTTCTAAGATTCTTTTCCCATAAAGGCCATCACAGAGTACTGAGTAGAGTTCCCTGGGCTATACAGTAGGTCCTCATTATTTACCTTACTATCTTTGTTTATTATAGCCATCCTATGGGTGTGGTATCTCCTTTTTGACTCTACTTCTCAGTAACTATTGTCAAGCATATTTCCATGTGCTTATTGGCCATCTGTCTATTTTCTTGGAGAAATGCCACTTCAGACCTTTTGGCCACTTTTTGTCTTTTTATTGATAAGTTGTACTAGATTTTCTCTTTCTTAGTACTCATGATCACCCAGCTGAAGCAGGTAGCTTCATCTTGATTTTGTAGATGCAGGGACGAGAGCCTGGAATTCCAGAGAGAGACATGGCAGAATCCATGACCGTGACTCTCTGTAGCCAGTGCTCTTCCCACCACACTCTACTGCTTTTTGGTGATGATGAGATTTAGAGTGGCAATACTAGTATGTCGTTAATGTGAAGATGAACGTCACTGGAATTGAGGCTAAGGTGTTAGAAACATTACTGATTGGTTGCTCAAGTCAGTGGTGGCAGGCCTAATTTGCACATAAATTAAAAATGCTGGATCCCGAAATGATCTGAGATTCCTTCTTACTCTGAAATTCTGATTTAATAAGCCTTTTTGTTTTGCCAGCTTCAAAACAGCAACAATCACGGACGGCCAAGGCCTTGAGTGTCAGGAGAAAAGGAGGTACCACTCACTAACCAACATCCCTTGCAAGAAGCCCAGGACTGCTCCCTCTGGGAACCTGTCTCAGTTTATTAGTGAAAGACACTTGATGTGCTACCATCAGCTTTAGAAAAAAAAAAACAACGCAGCATCTCCTACTGACAGTTTTCCTTAACACAAATACGAACACCCGAGTCCTTTCCTCTGTCGTGGGTACACTAGAATGATGCTAAGCCATTGTTGTTGTTCAGCCACTAAGTCGTGTCTGACTCTTTGTGAACCCAGGAACTGTAGAACGTCAGACTTTCCTGTCCTTCACTATCTCCCAGTTTGCTCAAAGTCATGTCCATTGAGTCAGTGATGCCATCCAACCATCCCATCCTCTGCTGCCCCGTTTTTTCCCCCTGCTCTCAATCTTTCCCAACATCAGGGTCTTTTCCAATGAGTTGGCTTTTCATATCAGGTACAGATACCTTTTTATATCAAGTACTAGAGTTCCAGCTTCAGCATCAGTCCTCCCAAAGAATATTCTGGACTGATTTCCTTTAGGATTGACTGGTTTGATCTCTGTGCTGTCCAAGGGACTCTTCAAGAGTATTTTCTAGCACCACAATTCAAAAGCATCAATTCTTTGGCTCTCACCCTTCTTTATGGTCCAACACTCACATCTGTACATGACTACTGGAAAAACCATAGCTAAACCGTACTAAGTCAGTTCAGTTCAGTCGCTCAGTCGTGTCCGACTCTGCAAGCCCATGAATCACAGCGTGCCAGGCCTCCCTGTTCATCACCATCTCCCGGAGTTCACTCAGACTCACATCCATCGAGTCCGTGATGCCATCCAGCCATCTCATCATCGGTCGTCCCCTTCTCCTCCTGTCCCCAATCGCTCCCAGCATCAGTCTTTTCCAATCAGTCAACTCTTTGCATGAGGTGGCCAAAGTACTGGAGTTTCAGCTTTAGCATCATTCCTTCCAAAGAAATTCCAGGGTTGATCTCCTTCAGAATGGATTGGTTGGATCTCCTTGCAGTCCAAGGGACTCTCAAGAGTCTTCTCCAACACCACAGTTCAAAAGCATCAATTCTTCAGTGCTCAGCCTTCTTCACAGTCCAACTCTCACATCCACACATGACCACAGGAAAAATCATAGCCTTGACTAGACGGACCTTAGTCGGCAAAGTAATGTCTCTGCTTTTGAATATATTATCTAGGTTGGTTATAACTTTTCTTCCAAGGAGTCTTCTAATTTCATGGCTGCAGTCACCATCTGCAGTGATTTTGGAGCCCCCCAAAATAAAATCTGACACTGTTTCCCCATCTATTTCCCATGAAGTGATGGGACCGGATGCCATGATCTTCGTTTTCTGAATGTTGAGCTTTAAGCCAACTTTTTCACTCTCCTCTTTCACTTTCATCAAGAGGCTTTTTAGTTCCTCTTCACTTTCTGCCATAAGGGTGGTGTCATCTGCATATCTGAGGTTATTGATATTTCTCTCGGA
>SJYC01018797.1:0-37085 GCA_006408675.1 Madoqua kirkii | reverse complement strand
GATAATCACAATGGTGTGATCACTCATCTAGAGCCAGACATCCTGGAATGTGAAGTCAAGTGGGCCTTAGGAAGCATCTATGAACAGAGATAGTGGAGGGGATGGAATTCCAGTTGAGTTATTTCAAATCCTAAAAGATGATGCTGTGAAAGTGCTGCACTCAATATACCAGCAAATTTAGAAAACTCAGCAGTGGCCACAGGACTGGAAAAGGTCAGTTTTCACTCCAATCCCTAAGAACGGCAATGCCAAAGAATGCTCAAACTACCACACAATTGCACTCATCTCACATGCTAGTAAAGTCATGCTCAAAATTTTCTAAGCCAGGCTTCAACAATACATGAACTGTGAACTTCTGGATGTTCAAGCTGGTTTTAGAAAAGGCAGAGCAACCAGAGATCAAATTGCCAACATCTGCTGGATCATGGAAAAAGCAAGAGAATTCCAGAAAAACATCTATTTCTGCTTTATTGACTATGCCAAAGCCTTTGACTGTGTGGATCACAACAAACTGTGGAACATCTTCAAGAGATAGAAATACTAGACCACCTGACCTGCCTCTTGAGAAATCTGTATGCAGATCAGGAAGCAACAGTTAGAACTGGACATGGAACAACAAACTGGTTCCAAATTGGGAAAGGGGTACATCAAGGCTCCATATTGTCATCCTACTTATTTAACATGTGCAGAGTATGCCATGAGAAATGCTGGACTGGATGATGCATATGCTGGAATCAGGATTGCCAGGAGAAATATCAGTAACCTGAGATATGCAGATGACATCACACTTATGGCAGAAAGTGAAGAAGAACTAAAGAGCCTCTTGATGAAAGTGAAAGAGGAGAATGAAAATGTTGGCTTAAAGCTCAACATTCAGAAAACTAAGATCACAGCATCTGGTACCATCACCTCATGGCAAATAGATGGGGAAACAGTAGAAACAGTGGCAGACTTTATTTTTTGGGGGGCTCCAAATTCACTGCTGATTGTGACTGCAGCCACGAAATTAGAAAATGCTTACTCCTTGAAGGAAAGTTATGACCAACATAGACAGCATATTAAAAAGCAGAGACAATATTTTGCCAACAAAGGTCCATGTAGTCAAGGCTATGGTTTTTTCAGTGGTCATGTATGATGTGAAAGTTGGACTGTGAAGAAGCTGAGCACCAAAGAACTGATGCTTTTGAACTGTGGTTTGGAGAAGACTCGAGAGTCCCTTGGACTGCAAGGAAATCCAACCAGTCCATCCAAAAGCAGATCAGTCCTGGTTGTTCATTGGAAAGAGTGATGTTGAAGATGAAACTCCAATACTTTGGCCACCTGATGTGAAGAGCTGAAAAGACCCTGGTTACATTTGAAAAGACCCTGAAGTTGGGAAAGATTGAAGGCGGTAAAGAAGGGGATGACAGAGGATGAGATGGTTAGTTTGCATCACCAACTCAATGGACATGAGTTTGAGTAAACTCTGGGAGTTGGTGATGGATAGGGAGGCCTGGCATGCTGCAGTCTATGGGGTTGCAAAGAATCGGACACAACTGAGCAACTGAACTAAACTAAAGACATTCTGATCCACTTTAAGAGCAGAGCCTTATCATGGGTGATCTGGGACATTCAGTCTTGGGAGACTGACTCTTTGAAGTCACAATGCTTTGTAAATCATCAGGACTTCATGTCCTCACACCAGAATGCAGACCTGAGAGAAGTACACAGATTTGGATTCTGGTGGTAGTAACACTCATTCAGCAGATCTGGACCACAGAGTCCTCTCCCTCGCTGGCTCTCTACCCACAAGCTGAGGCATAGGTGGATTTACCTCTTGAGTTTCTCTCCTCTAATGAATTCTCTGAAAGCAACTGATGCCTTATTTCAGAGTAGCTTCTCTCTTAGTCTTACGTTCTGTTTTCTCTGGAATGTTGCTGATGTCTGGGGTTTCATTAAGCAACTGGGAGTTCAACGTTCACAAATAAATTCCACATTGAGTGCTGTCTGAACAGAATTTAGTAATACTCTTGTGGCACCATCAAAAATCCTATGTCACCGTGGGAAATCCGAGGTCTGTCTGTTTAAGGATTTAATGCATCCATCTGAGTATCCCATGTAAATATGCAACATGATGCCCTAGAACAGACTGCTTTCCCAGTGGCACTGTATTTAACACTCCATTCTGTATAACTTGACAACTCTGAGACTAGATTCTTCTATGGAAACAGTAAGAATTTCATACAATTTGATCCTCATGTTAATTTAGGAAGTGCAAGTAATTTAGGAAAGGCAAGTTATACTTGTTCACAATGGTAAATGCAATAAAGAGCCTTATCATGGGTGATCTGGGACATTCAGTCTTGGGAGACTGACTCTTTGAAGTCACAATGCTTTGTAAATCATCAGGACTTCATGTCCTCACACCAGAATGCAGACCTGAGAGAAGTACACAGATTTGGATTCTGGTGGTAGTAACACTCATTCAGCAGATCTGGACCACAGAGTCCTCTCCCTCGCTGGCTCTCTACCCACAAGCTGAGGCATAGGTGGATTTACCTCTTGAGTTTCTCTCCTCTAATGAATTCTCTGAAAGCAACTGATGCCTTATTTCAGAGTAGCTTCTCTCTTAGTCTTACGTTCTGTTTTCTCTGGAATGTTGCTGATGTCTGGGGTTTCATTAAGCAACTGGGAGTTCAACGTTCACAAATAAATTCCACATTGAGTGCTGTCTGAACAGAATTTAGTAATACTCTTGTGGCACCATCAAAAATCCTATGTCACCGTGGGAAATCCGAGGTCTGTCTGTTTAAGGATTTAATGCATCCATCTGAGTATCCCATGTAAATATGCAACATGATGCCCTAGAACAGACTGCTTTCCCAGTGGCACTGTATTTAACACTCCATTCTGTATAACTTGACAACTCTGAGACTAGATTCTTCTATGGAAACAGTAAGAATTTCTACAATTTGATCCTCATGTTAATTTAGGAAGTGCAAGTAATTTAGGAAAGGCAAGTTATACTTGTTCACAATGGTAAATGCAATAAGGGAGTATTACTAAAAATGAAAGTTAGCATTTAAAATTATCTAAATTGGGAGAGATTTTTAAAGTCTTCTAGGCAAAGGTAAATTCAATTTCACTCTTTCCAGCCATGCTTAAATCCTACCAAGTAGAGTGACATCACAAGTCAATAAGGAAGCTCACAGTATTTCTATCATATTTACAATTATATTTGAGTCATCACATCTATCTTTAGATTTGAATACAATAGGACTTTCCTCTACTGTGTAGAAGATTTATATCCACAAAATCTCACTAATTCTGGGAAAAAAAAATCTGGACGGTCCTTTCCATGTTCCCCAAAGGATTCCTTTAGATTTCAGTTTTTTCAGACTAAGAAATTGCCATTTATTTCTTACCAAGTGGAAAACATGCCTAGAGAAAAAATAACCTGCCTTAAAATTGAATGACATCATGTTACTGAAGCAAATAACCAGGCCACTGCCCAGTGATGGTGATTATAGACTACAATATAGAAAATTAGTACTTGTTAAAAAGTGGAATATTTGATATGTTAAGCTGTCATTAACAGTGGGTTTTATTGTGAGAAGATGTAGTTTAATGGACAAACTTCGGCACCTAAAAGGTTTGAATTAATTTTCTAATTTGGCAACCATTTTGCTAGTGATCAAGGGCAAGACATTTAATGACTTTTCTCCTTCATATGTTGAAATATATACACTCAGATCTTTAAAGGGCAATATGAATTATATATAAAACAAATCCATTTATGTGAAGATACCAAGCAAAAATCAGAAAACAAAATATCAACCTATACATCATCTGGGTAGGGTCTTACTTTTAGGAATATTTTATCTTCCTGTGCTTGCTCCGTTTGCTTAAAATGGACACAATTATAACGTGTGCTTTGAGTTGTTAAGAGGAATAACTAGATATGTTTATAAATCACTTAGAGAAGTATCTGATACCTAATGATGCTTAGCAATTACTTGTATGATTATCATTTATTACTTAAAATGCCCTACAAAGGATGAAGCTTTTTTCTAATGTTGAGGATAATTGTCAAGAAAAACCATGGGATTTGATTCCAATTTTACTGTAAAGTAAAAAAGAGAAAGAAAAGGTGAGCCATGAAGTCATCCCTGGAATAAGAGTATAAGGAAACAAATGGCTTATTGAAATATATAGAGTTACATTTTTAAAAAAGTTATATTTACATAAAAGTCCTTTACAATTGCTTTCCAACTGTACAGCTTTTCTCTGAAGTCTCATATTTTTCTCAGTGACCTCTTAACAAATCTGCCAAATAGTAGCACTAGTTTGAAATGATGTTTTGAAAACTAGAAACAATGTAGGCTCCAGGAGGGAAAAAGAAGGGTACAATTTACCTGTCTGTTCTGATTAGAGCTACTAATTGAATGTGAAGGTATGTCTGCATAAAAATGCTATGCTCCAATAAGAAGGGAAAATCCCTAAAATACATTTTAAAAAACTTGATATGGATTCATAATGGCCAATGAAATTTTAAAATCTATCTAGTAGTTCTTATTTAAGGTTTTAGTCATGTCTGAACATTCTTGCTAGCTGGCCATTCAGCTTATATTTCCATACCATCATATGAAACTGGAAATTTGCATGTGTGCTAAGTCGCTTCAGTCATGTCCAGCTCCTTGCGACCCTATGGACTGTAGCCCGCCAGGCTCCTCTATCCATGGGATTCCCCAGGCAAAAATACTGGAGTGGGTTGCCATGCCCTCCTCCAGGAGATCTTCCTGACCCAGGGATCAAACCTGCATCTCCCATAACTCAACACAGATTCTTAATCACTGGACCACTGGGGAAATATTTACCATTTCCCAAATCACCTTAGGCTAAAGTTAGGCACAAGGAATGCAGTGGAAGTAGCACCGGTTTGGGATGTAGGGCACCCTGGGTTCATATTCTGGCTCAGTCATACACATTGAGTGTCCTCCAGAAAAACAGCGATGCTAAGCCTTAGATTCCCCCATGTAAAACATGAGTGGTGATCTCCACCTCTAATAGTTCTCCATGTTAACACAGTTAAGCCAGATATTTGATTAAACACTAATCCAGATGTTGATATGAAGGTATTTCACAGATGTGGCTAGCATCTGTAGTCAGTTGGCTTTAAGAGATTACCTTAAAAATGTGTGTTGATGTTCAAAACCCTAGCATCAACTCCTGCTGAGTGGCAAGCTTACTGGCGTATTTTACAGATTTCAGACAGACTCAAGACTACAATAAACTCCCAGCAAAATTTCCAGTCTGCTGGCCTGCCCTACTGGTTTTGAACTTGCCTGCCACTAACTCATTCACTCTCTCTCTTTCTGTCTCCATCCGTATAATTATTTGTGTATGTATAATATATATACACCCAAATATATACTTACATACATATATATATGGGGCTTCCCTGGTGGTTCAGATAGTAAAGAATCCATCTGCAATGCAGGAGACCCAGGTTTACCCCTCATTGGGAAGATCCCGTGGAGAAGGGAATGGCAGTGTCACATTCCAAGTGGAAAGAGGAGGTGAGCATACGGGATGACCATAATAGAGGCTGAAGATGAAGAAGCATGTGGTCATTTTCCATCACTAGCTTATGTTTTCATATGTGAATGATGTAATATTAGGCTTAAGACTGGATGTAGTTTATTTAAAAAAATGTGTTTTTTCTTTAAGATACTTGCCATTTATACATCATTTCAAGATGCTTAGGTTCTAGCTCGTTAAACTTTGTCTTGAATGAAACAAGGCAACAAGACTACCCAAAAGGACCTGTTTGATGGGATGACCCCCTGGGGCCATATACTCTGGGGCACTGTAAGGAGGTGGTCATTAAACGCAGTACATCACTTGAACTGTAACGTGTTTCATGAAGAATGAACATTACTCAGAGGACTAACACAAGAAGTTTTACAGCTTCCAGACGAGCTGTCCCGTTGTTTTCTCTGATGCAACTAATTGGGACCCACCTAGTGGAAAGACTCAATGGACATGAATTTGAGCAAACTCCAAGAGACAGTGGAGGACAGAGGGGCCTGACAGGGTGCAGTCCACGGGGTCGCAAAAGAGTAGGACGCGACTTAGCAATGGAACAACAATGGAAAGGCAATGCTATGCAGCCCCTGCTGCTTTCAGAGCTAACCTGGAACTCCAAGATCTTTCAAAACTCAGCTTCCTAGGAAACATGCATTTGTTTACACACCTTACAACTTCAAGTCCAGTTAACAAAACTAACAGGGATTTGCCTTGTCTCTTGTTTACTTCAGAATTCTGTCTGGATGTCCATCCATCTCGTGGGTTATTACTTCTCTTTTTCTTGATATCTGAGGGTTGTGTCCTCATGAGGCACAGGTTGTCCAACCAGAAAGATAAAACCCAAATCAGGTTCAGGACCTTGCTTTTTTATGCTTCTTCAGAAACTATAGGAACTTGGGTAAGTATGCCTGTAACTGGCTGAAAACCTTTCCCCTGCTCAGTCATTCCTGGTTCCTGTGCCCTGAGTAAGCTATGGCCATTCTTAATGCCCCATCTCAGAGTAGCCCATACATCACTGTTCCACACCCCAGGACAGCCATGGACATCTGAATGTGATGCACTTCCTGTGCTCCCTGTACATTTATACTGGGCAAACCTTTCACCAAAGTACAGAGGAAAAGTTAAAAGTAACAGTCTTTAACTTCAGGATACAAGGAGCAACTAAAGAATGAGTTCTTCTTCCAGAACTCCAGATGGTGGAAAAGTCCTGTCTGTGTAGAGAAGTCAAGATGACTTCATAACCATACCTTTTCTGCTGTAGCAAAGTTCCTGCCCATCTCAGTTTCAACTTCAGAGTTAAGATGCTTCACAAGTCTCTGTTTTTGTTTAATTTTTTTTGTTTGTTTTTGTTCCTGCAAAAGGGTGTATCCATTAGAATACCAACCATTTCTCCTTTTAAATTTTTCTCATTCTCTGTCTGGTGCTTCCCAGGTGGCTCAGTGGTAAAAAAAAAAAATTCTGCCTGCCAATTCAGGAGATGCAAGAGATACGGTCAATCCCTGCGCCAGGAAGATGCCCTGGAGGAGGGCATGGCAGCCCTCTCTAGTGCTCTTGCCTGAAGAATCCCAAGCCCAGAGAAGCCCGGCAGGCTACAGTCCACGGGGCTGCAAAGAGCTGGACATAACTGAGCAGTCAGCATGCATTCTCTGTCTAATTAATTTCACACAAAGCTGCTTAATTCATCTTCCTTCATTTTACTCCTTTGCTTTAAAAAAATAACTAAATAATAACAATAAAAACACAGACCTTCACATACAGAAGACATTTCAAACTTTTATCTGGGCTTTAAACTTCTCTAGAAATTGCTATAACTTTCCTTCTAATAACTTTCTTCCGGTCCTTTTCCATGACTCTCCATTCCACTCCTGACACACTGCCTCACATGTTCTCTTCCAAACACACCATGTACTCTTCTATCTTTCTTTGCTGATGGCAATCACATGTCTACAGTGTCATTTAAACATCCACCTGAGAAAAGCTCACTAAAAATTGGGCTCAGTTTCAATGTCTTTCCTTTTATGAACACTTCACGATTACCCCAGGTATACAGTTTTCTCCTATTCTGTATCTCTGAAGTAGTTTTCACATGATTACATGCCCTTTCTTCCCATCATGGGCAAGAGGATCCCAGTTTCCTTCCAGGACCTGGAGTCTAGAGCCGGATAATACAAGTCCAGTTCTTGACTCCTCCATTTACTGGCTTATGACCTGAGCAAGTTATTTATTAATCTCTGTGAGCCTCAGCTTTCTCATCTATAAAACAGGTATTTACAAAAGTACCCACCTTGTATAAACAAAAACTAAATGTGTTGATATTATAAAAGCACCTGGACTCATGCTCTGCGGCAAGTATCTGTCACGTGAGTATCTGCCAATATGAGTATTACTGGCATATACTCCTCCACACGAGCAAATACATAGTGTTTTGAATATTGGTACTCTAAAAATATAGGTCAAAAAATATAAAATGAATCAAGGTAGACTTTGAAGATGTGCTCTTGATGTTATACAGAAATTCTTCTAAAGAAGTGACAGTATGGGGTGAACTGATTTTTAAGTGGATGATTTCTAGTTAATGATTTTTGGGGGTGGGTGGCTCAGAAGGTGAAGCATCTGCCCTCAATGTGGGAGACCTGGGTTCAATCCCTGGGTCAGGAGATCCCCTGGAGAAAGAAACGGCAACCCACTTCAGTACTCTTGCCTGGAAAATCCCATGGACACAGAAGCCTGGTAGGCTACAGTCCATGGGGTCACAAAGAGTCGGACACAACTTCACTTTTACTTTCAAAGATAAATAAAAGTTTAAACTACAAAAAGATAAATCTGTGAAGCTATCTGAATTAAGGAATGCAAAAATCTCCTATTCATAAGATATTCAAAGTCATGTAGGAGAAGTTGATGACATACAACCCTCAAAAAGAGTTTGCATGACATAGCAAAGAAGAGAAACCATCGCCTTCCAGCTTAGAAGACTATTGCATTTATTGAGCCGGGTGGTCTCATATGAAAGCCAGTGTGCAAGAAACCAGGGGTCCTATATTTTATCTCTGATCTTATCAATGAATCCATTTTGAGTATAAAAAGATTTCTTTTGTTGCCTACAATAAAACCATGGTGATATTTCTTTCCAGGATGCTTTTTTACAGTTTGTAAAATAATACATATCAAATTGACACAAAGGTATAAAGTTAAATTACATTATGTTTTTCATCAATTGCCTTTACCAAAAGAATGAAAATACATGAGGTCAGGACTACATAAACACACAACACACATTTTTCCCAGCTGTCAAAATAGAATGACAAAGGACTCTTTGGGCATTCTACCTCAGTATTTAGAAAAGAAACACTGATTACTATATTCTTCAGTTGTGCATAATCTCCATGGAATAATAACTTCTGAATCCAGAGTTGGTGTACAAGTCCTTTGGGTTTTTTCACTTGTCTTTCTGATCTCACCTACTCACTTCCCTCACCCACAGGGCAATGCAGTGGTCATACAGAAGACCTGCACTGCTCAGAATGTACCTGCTCCTCCTGGCCCTTCTATCTCCACACAGGTAAAGCCTCTTTTTCCCTCCTTCCATAGTCAACTCTCACACATCCTTCAAATTTCAATTCAGGTATAATGTTTTCTCCTCTCTAGATTTTTTGGAGCAAAGTTGACCATGTCCGTCTCTTGACAGTGCCACGCTCAGACCACTGTTTTGCTCCTACCACAATGACTGATTTACACGTTCTTTTCTTGATCTAACTGTGAAGCCCCAGGAGACTGAGTCATGGACCAATTCATCCCTTAATCCCTTGTGTGCAGGACAAAGTAGGCCTTTAATAAATACTGTTTCAGCAAATTCATGGATAAACTTTTATCACTTTTTCTCAGTGGAATTTTAAGTTCCATATGTATGTAAATCCCCTACATATTCAAACTATCTTACCCTTACATAAACCAGATCTGTCTTATGTCCATTTAGAAAGTCACAAATGTCCATATATACTTTTGAAGAAACTTTCTTTTTTCATTCTAAATTCTCTGCAAAATTACTTGGGGGTTTTGGGGACAAAGTAACCACTCTCAAACTTAATATTAGGACCTGAAGTTTGACAGCAAAGCAGGTTTCCTGAACTTGAGAACTGTCTCTAATCAACAATTCCTCCCACCAAATAGCTGATAGCCAAAGTGTATTCCCATATGCGCCGCCATCATCTATGGTTCTGGAGTGTTTCTTTTTCTCCCATTCATCCTTTCATGAACCCATTCACCAATCCATCTATCCATGCAGCCAACAATTGCTGTGTAAACACAGTCTTCCAGGCACTGCACTCAGGACTGGAGATCCAGTGATGAAAAAGGCAGAGGACCTGCCTTTACATAGCACACAGCACACAGAAGAGAGGGAGGCCCATAAAAAGCACCACAGCCAAAGATTTTACAATAAGGTCAGTGCTGCTAGAGAAGTGTGCCAGGTACAATGGGTGAAGTGCAGGAAAAGCAGAGACTGGGAGAGTTTGTAAAGAATAATTTGAGACTATGTCATAAGCCATACCTCTCAGGGTCTGAAGAAACCCTTGGTGTCATGCCAAATCATCCTTTCCACTGATTTCAGCCAAGGACCACGAACTGCATCCTAACCTTTCCACCGTCTCTCTCAGCTATTCTCAGTGATCGCTGGGGAGCACTTTATTTGAAAACCTGAGAGCCCTTTTCCCTTCAGCCAGCCTGCAGGGTGATGGCAACATGGGAGCTGAGCCTATCAGTGCTCCTATCAAGCAGCTGAAAAAGTTGTAGCCCGTGAGTCATAGCTCTTTTCATGTGCTTCCAGGTCTGTGGGAGGAGAGGCCTTTGGCTGGCAGCACTGTCAATCTAGCACCTATGCTGATCACTTGGGGAAAGAAAGATGCTACCACCACCAGAAGAGCTACAGAATCCTCCTACCTCTCTCAAGTGTGCCTCTCCCCAATGCCGTGGGGAGGCCATGCCTCGAAATAGCGTGAGAGCCAAAACCCACATTTTCAGGAAAAAAAAAAGGAACAAATAAATTAAGCTTCTGCCACCCACCTCCCTTCTGTGCAGCTCAGGAAAACCAAGTGAAATAAACAAGCAAATTAGAGGCTGGTACGTGAGCGTCAGATCACGAACATGTTTTGAAGGCTCTGCCAACCGTTTCTTCCTGAATTGGGTTTGTTCTGGTGGGGAAGATAATAATTAGTGATCATACTACTAATATTGATGCCTAATGTCTATTGAAAACTACTGCATACCAGACACTAGGCTTACAATTTACATGCATACCTATTTAATGATACCAACAGAAAGTACTATGATAATCTAGACTTTTACCTAGGGAGTCTGGGGCTCGGAAGGATCAAACCAAATTTCACAGGTGTTGTAGGTAGCTGAGCAGACTCTGTGACCATTTATATCTTAAATCTATTGCTCTTAAACAATATGTGGGGGTGTGCTAAGTCGCTTCAATCATGTCTGACTCTTTACAACCTTATGGACTGTGGCCCGCCAGGGTCCTTTGTCTATGGGGATCCTCTAGACAAGAATACTGGAATGGGTTGCCATGCCCTCCTCCAGGCATCTTCCTGACCCAAGGGTCAAACCTGTATCTCTTATGTCTCCTGCATTGGCAGGCGGGTTCTTTACCACTAGATTCACCAGGGAAGCCCTTAAACAATACGTTTTCCTTAAAATGAAGGAAAATATTAAGGTAGGATTGTCAGAAGCATAGATATTATTCCCTATCATAAAGTACTAAGAACCTATAAATCTGTGTGATGTTTTTCAATTCAACAGCATAATGCTCTTGACCTAGAGTCATTCCCCCTTACTTTGTATTTGCAAGAGAGAACAAAAAAAACTTAGGACTTCTAAGATAATTAAGCACAGAGGAATAACATTTTCCCAGTTGCTGCTAGTTTGCTTATGCAGTGTTTTAGTCAAATTATCACCTTTACATACATGCACTTTCAAATACCCCTTTTTCCCACTAAGAAATCAGTTTTAAATTATTTAGCAAAATTTAGAATTCCCCATGCCTAATGGGGGACAAATACTCTCAATGTCTGTAGTCTGCAGTCTAACAGGCTCCCAAGTGAAGAAAAACACAGCTCTATAAATAAATAAGAAATTGGGTATTTTTCATTTAACAATTATTACTGTTCTTCAGAGACAACATAGAATGTGTAAGTAGTGTATGATAGAATAACTTAAAAAATTAACATACCTGAAGGGAAGGTGATTTAACTAGCATTTACCTTTTTTTTTTTCTGTTTGAATTGGAAATCTAACAAGAACCAGCTCTCTAAGGAGACAGCAGGAGTGGCAAGTGGGCTAATAGACCGAGGAAAAGGCTTTCCTTGGTACTGTGGATGGCAAAGATGAAAGAAACTCAAAAAGGATGCACTCATTTTGATGCTTTAAGTACTGGAGGGAGTTGGAGAGAAGAGAGGGTCTCCAAGAAGCCCCTGAAATGTTTCTACTCAGGGTGCTCAAACATCATCAGCATGACCCAGGAGTTCATTAGACAAGAGAATCACAGGCCCTATTTCAGGGCTTTTGAATTAAAATCTGCATTTTAACCTAATGGGCGCTTCCCTGGTGATTCAGTGGTAAAGAATCCTGCAAACGCAGGAGACACAAGAGATGCAGGTTTAATCCCTGGGTTGGGAAGATCTCCTGGAGAAGGAAATGGCAACCTCCTCCAGTATTCTTGCCATGGACAGAGCAGTCTGATGGGCTACAGTCCATGGGGTCACAAAGAGTCAGACACAAATGAGCACCCAAATGATTTCTCAGCACAGTGATGTTTAAGAACCACCACTCCAAACACGCCAACAGAGTCTACTCTAAGCACCTACCAGAGGCAGTGAGGGCTCAAAGCAACTGCAATCAGGTATGAACTTCCCTGCAACCCTACTTCTCCTGCCCACCTCCCACATCATCAAATACCAAAGCCTGCCCTACAAACCCTCCAGCAGGACCCTGCCTCCTGTAGCTCTCTGTTTTCTTCTCTGCAAGCATGCTCAGCTCACTCCTGCTTTCCAGCCTCTAGTTGCCAAACCTCTCCAATCTTTCATGGCTTTCTTCTTCTCACAGGTCAAGTTTCAACTGGAATGTCTCCTTCTAAGAGATGTCTTCCTAACAACCACACTTTTCTGAATTTCCTTTCTTGATTCAGCTTACAAACACTGAAGACACTGTATTTATTGGTAGACTTTCTGTGATTGGAAGGACTGATGCTGAAGCTGAAGCTCCATTATTTAGGCCACCTGATGTGAAAAATGACTCATTGGAAAAGACCCTGTTGCTGGGAAAGGTTGAAGGCAGGAGGAGAAGGGGATGACAGGAGGGTGAGATGGTTGGATGGCATCACTCTGTGGACATGAGTTTGAGCAAACTGAAAGATAGTGAAGGACAGGGGAGACTGGCATGCTACAGTCCATGGGATCACAAAGGGTCAGACATAACTTAGCGACTTGAACAACAAATATTTTGTGTAAAAAGAATGAGGACAGCCTTTGACAATTGCCTCTCTCGGTTTTTATTCTTTCTCCTTTGTATTCTTATGGCCCCAGCCTCCAAACCTTGACTAACAACAAATCACAAAGTTTATAAAAACAGATTTCAGAAGAAATGTTCTGGCCATTTTTTGGATGATATTACCAGTGACACTGAGTAAGCAGCCCAAGGACCAAAAGACCCTTCTGTTATTCCAACAAGAGTTACAGCACCTGAAGACGGGATGTGTACTTGAGTCAGACCATTAGGATTGGTGCCCTCTCCTTTTCTCATCCTGTAGAATTCCAACCCTGCTTCAACTAGGAGAGTCACCTGGTCTTCAGGTTCTAGGTAGCACATCACTTGAATAAAGCCCTTAACCGCTCTTTGAGTTGCTTAAATTGGCTTCTTTTGAAGTTTTGTTAGATGCCTTCTCCTATTAGAATTATGGCCCTTTCCATTACCCTTGATCTTTCCAGTTCTCCACCATCATCAGAACTTAGGATAATGCCTCTCACATGGTAGTGACTCAATCCATATTTCTGGGCTGACTTTTATTTCAGTCGGGACACCAGCTCATTCTGTACTCCCAGTATCACTGGTTTTTGTCTGTCATGTGAGCTGACCACATGTCCTCTTGCTCTTTGACCTCCTTCCTTGGAAAAGATGACTTATTTCATACCCACTAGTTATCTTGCTCTTGAATGAAGCCCTAGTAAGTGACATTCTTCATGATAGTATTTGCACTAATCTAATTGTCTAAATTATCACTTAATACTGTCAGTGGAAAAAGCAGACTGGCTCTTTTGTATAGATAAATAAAACTGGGCTAAAATTTACCACACCTGAAAGCGAGAAGCCACAAAATTCTCTGGAGTCTTTCATTAAAGGAGAAAAAGATTGCTTTGTGTATGGGAAACTAAACTCCCAACAGTAAGCACTTTTCCACAAGTCCTCAAATACACCAGAATGCAGGGGATTCAGAGAACTCCAACACAAAAATTTCTAAGCTATCCATCAGACAGAGCACCTCAGCCTGAATTCTGCCATATTGTGTCTATTTTCCTTTGCTCTCTACTATTTCATCTAATTAATTATTTCTCTGCAAGAAGAGGTTGGATTTGTTATGACTTTGGGTAACCTAGGTCCAGGGAAGGGAGGAAATACCAATGCCAACACTGGGACTTAATCCCTTAGCAGCAGCTGCACCTCAGGAAGTAGTTCCTGGCATCCCTAGTAAGGGAAGAAGCCAACAGAAATCTGTGCTCTTCCAACATGGTAATGTTTAGACTAATAAACCTAGACACCAGGGTTAGAACTAATTTCCTTAGCAAATGTACCAGGCATAGCTATTAACCCCCCACGTAGAAAGCAATGGACAAAAGGTGAAGTCCACTTCCTTCAGATACAAAACCCTATCTGATGGCAAACAGACTGAGCAGGGTCCAGACCTGAGCTACAGAGAACAGTTAATCCATGACATCAAATCAAGGGCAGAAAAGATTGGGAGAATTGGATAAATTTGAGAGCTATAATGGAGTTACAGTTAATACTGCAAATGATGGAATACAGGAACATACCTATAGAATTCATGTTACAATATAACTTCAGTGACCTAAGTATAAAAAAATATTTCCAATTGCAAATATAAAATATTATTTCTGGGAGACTCATTTATTTTCAATCATTCCTCTCTTCTACCACTGTACCTTATCAAAAACCTCTATTGTGTTATTCCAAAGCCCATTTCTGAAAGGAATTTAAAAGAAGGACTTAATGTCTCATTTATGAGAATTTTTTTTTTCTTCTGGAGATCTGAAAATGCATGAGTAATGTTTGGGTTAAAACTGACATCAAAGTATATTTGATAGCACAGTCTAATTTTTTTCACTGATTCCATAAATAACTTGGAAAAGTTCTCCAGTTTCCATTAGGAGAAGACCACATCATGTTTAATTTGCTATCTGAACTATACAACTTGAAGATTTTCTTTCATTTACTTCTTAAAATTGTATTTATATACCATTATATCAACTACCCCAAACAAATTTATACATATTTTTATTAGAATGTGGTTTCTTTGGGGGCTATTTTTGCTAAGTCAAACTGATTCAGGAAGATGAAGCAAAGTTAAATTTATGTTTTACATGAAGCAGTGAGAAGGGGCAGAAACAAGCTTGCTTTTCTTCATAACAACTCCCAACACAGACAGGTGCTTCTGTCTTCCAACCAACCTCAGGAATAAGACTTTCCCCATCACTACTGTCGGAGAAGGCAATGACACCCCACTCCAGTACTCTTGCCTAAAATATCCCATGGATGGAGGAGCCTGGTGGGCTACAGTCCATGGGGTCGCCAAGAGTTGGACACGACTGAGCAATTTCACTCTCACTTTTCACTTTCATGCATTGGAGAAGGAAATGGCAACCCACTCCAGTGTTCTTGCCTTGAGAATCCCAGGCAGCCTGGTGGGCTGCCGTCTATGGGGTCGCACAGAGTCGGGCACAACTGAAGCGACTCAGCAGCAGCAGCAGCATCATTACTGTGATCCTTCCTTTGTTTGGGTCATTACAACAGTAGCTTATGCCCTTGGCACTTCTCCACTGTCTTCATGGCAATTTTAACAGACTCTCTGAAACTAATTAAGTTAGGTGCTTACAAGTATTTAGACTAAAAAGAAGATTCCTCCTCTTTCAATAGTAGAGAAAACCTTTATTGATTTCCTGTCGGGGGGTACCTTCACCTCTAAGCTCTAAGTCATGTCAATTCCCAGTCCAGGAAGCTGGTATTGTCTACTCTGAAGTCCATTTTCTAAGTAAACCAAGTCAAGCTTAATCACCCCAGTCTCATCCGCCATCAGAACTTCCTTTGCCAGCCTCATCCTCTTTTATAAACCTATTTCCTTTCTCCCTTCTTATCTCCTTAGGCACAAGGCTGTGTCGTTTCCCACAGCATTAATACAAAAAAGATGAACCATGCAAGAGCATATGATATTGGCAGATTCATCAAAAGCTAAACAAAATTTAAAAAAAAAAATAGAAAATTCCAGGCCAGGGTCTTCAAAAATATAAAGGTAACATGAATAGCATTAAAAGAACTAATTCTGAGAAGTGAGAGATCATCATTAATGTTCTACCTTTATTTAATACGAAACCACCATTATTTTATCCAAGGAAATAGACAAGAGAGGGGAAAATACAATGGCAACTTGTCTCCACTGTGATCAGGTCACTAACTAAAGCAAAATTAGAAAAAGTGAAGTGTTGTGGTAGTTTGTGAACCACACACATCTAGTCTCAAACCCCAGCTCAACTGTTACCTAGTCATGTTGGGCAAGTTCCTTAAACTCTGAGTCTCAATCTTGATTTAAGGAAAACAAACATAATAACACTTCCTCACAGAGCTTTTTGAAATTAAAAATAAAATATCCAAAGTGCTTACAGCATGCCTATGGGTCATGGGGTTATTACTATCTGAAAATTCTGAAATCTTCCTATCAGGAGCCTGCTATTTTTAGGTTTTTGAGATGATGGAGATACAGGTTTCTTAAATTTTGACCCCAGTGTCCATTTACAGCCCACCTGCTCACTATCCCCTAATGTGAACGGAGCTGTAGTCAGTCACAGTGCTATGTCCGTGGTCTCCCAAGAGCCACAGACCAGAGATAGTTCTTTGTCTTTGCTCATCTCCATCTTTCAGTCCTGCCACTCCCCACCACCTTCCCTCCTTCTGTGTCTAGATCTAGTGCTTCCTGCTTCATGAAGAGTTCCCAGATTGTACTGCAGTTCAGTTAACTCACCTTCCTGTAAATATCTGTTAAACATGTAACCTGTCGGAAAGATACCCTGGAGAAGGAAATGGCAACTCACTGCAGTGTTCTCGCCTGGGAAATCCCACGGACATGAGAACCTGGACAGTTTCAGTCCACAGGGTCAAAAAGAGTTGGATATAGTCAGAGAGTAAACAACAACAAACATATCACTATACTCTATGTTGAGTTTTCTCCAGGTATTTTGTGGGGCAGGAAATGGCAGCCCACGCCAGTATGCCTGCCTGGAGAATCCCTTGGAAAGGAGCCTGGTGGGCTATACAGTCCACGGGGTTGCAAAGAGTCAGACACACATGCATTGAGTATTTTGAGTATCACCAAAGGGAATCAACATGGATTCAAAAATATGTCTAGCCACTACTATCATCTTCTGTCCCTCCTTCCTCTTCGTTAATAACACTGAGAGTTCAATTAGCAATGCCCACCTCCACTGGTTACTGATGCCTCTGTAAGACGCCTATGATGCTTCTAGGTAAGCATCTATGTATCATATTATCCAGCTGTTATGCAAGCATCTGGGTATCATATTATCCAGTGGTTAACTGCACCCTTCAGTTCCCACACTGGACAATATTCCTAAGGGACAGAGTCAAAGATAAGGCTCCCACCCTTTTTCTTGTCTTCTATTAAAGGATAAAGGGCTTCTCTGGTGGCACTAGTGGTAAAGAACCTCCAATGCAGGTAGATGAAAGGGACACGGGTTCCACCCCAGGGCTGGGAAGATCCCCTGGAGGAGGGCGCAGCAACCCACTCCAGTATTCTTGCCTGGAGAATCCCATGGACAGAGGAGCCTCATGGATTAATGTCCACAGGGTCGCAAAGACTGAAGCAACTTACCACACACATTAAAGGATGAAAGCTTTTGCCCAATAACTTATAGGACTGACATCTCATGAATATTAACATCTTACACAGTAATTTCAGTTCTATGTCACTGTTCTTTATTTCTCCCTAAAATTCTCACATGAGTCAGTGGTGAAAGGAAATGCTATGTTAGGGATTCATTCAAGATACTCATCACATCATGTCTCACCTCTGATGACTAAGACCTACTTACTGGGTCAGACTGCTCTACTGATTCTCTTTGTTTAAATTGTATCCTTCCAGGAGACCCCTCAATCCTTCAGACCCACCAACTCTGGCTGATGCTCCCAAAGAATCTCGTATTTTCAGGCAAGAATCTGCTGAATGGCTCTAAGTTAGGCATGATCTTAAAACACACTACATCTATATCTTTTTTGAAATTAATAATTTACTCCTCCATTTTGTAATTTAACCTCTGTATGTGGTTTGTCTCTCCTCTCTGCATCTAGACTGTAAGTCCTTTCAGGACAGTGAAGGGAGTATAAAAAGCCCTTAGAAGCAAAGCACCGTGTCATGACATAGCAGATATTAACACATGTCTCTGTGAATTTTGAAGAAATGTTTAATGGAGTAACAGAATCTCACAGTTATTTCAAGATGCAGATGAAAGTCAAAGAAAAAATATTTGAAGATGATGCAGAAAACTCTCATTACTTAATTCAGCATTTATTGAGGCACTACCAAACAGTCAACAGTTCAGCAGGCACTGGTCTGCAATGTACAGGAGATACACCAGCACTATAAGGAGCCCTCAGTCTGAAAAAAGGAGTTGTTGCTGTTTAATCACTAAGTTGTGTCCAGCTCTTTTGTGACCCCATGGACTGTAGCCCACCAAACTCCTCTGTCTATGGGATTTCCCAGGCAAGACTACTGGAGTCAGTTGCCATTTCCTCTCCAATGAAGGAGTTAAATATGTTCCAAAGTATAACACTGCTTTAGCGATTATAACAGGTACAAATTTAGGGTAATATGAGAATACAAACATGCAAAGAAGCCCAAGAATGTTAGAAGTTAATGAATTTGATTCTTACAAATAAACACTGGGAACTACTGATTAACTCAGATCACCTGATACATGATCACCTATGTGTGATTTCTCTTTCAAGTTTAGTTCCAATAAAGACAAACTTCCTTTTCTCTTCTTCCAGGCAGAGGGTTCATAGTGAAAATAAAACATCAGGAAGCTATTTAGATAACAGAATGAACTCAGGGGTTGGTAATGCTTTGAGGGCAAGTCCTTATGTACCCAGCAGTAACTGTGCATGGAAATCTCACCCACATCACAGAGAATGAAAGAACTGGGTCATTCTCCCTGCACAGCTCAAGCAGTGGTGAGAAGTTAGATGCAAGGCTCTAGGTCAGTGCCCAGTTTTACAAAGTGACTTTTCCATCAAACAACCATGACATGTTTCTCTAAAAGCCACTGATTCTTCTCAAGATAGAACCTGAGTTGACTCAGATTAGAATATTAAAACCCAGTGATTACTTTATGTGCAATAACCCTAATACTTATTTCCTTATTTTCATGAATAACAGTAACAGACACAATATGAGGTTTATTATTATTGTTTGTGGGTTTCCCAGGTGGTACAGTGGTAAAGAATCCTGCCAAGACAGGAGAGGTGAGAGATGCAGATTCCATCCCTGGGTCAGGAATATCCTCTGGAGAAGGAAATGGCAACCCATTCCAGTATTATTGTCTGGAAAATCTCATGGACAGAGAAGCCTGGAGGGCTACAGTCCATGGGATCCCAAAGAGTTGGACATGATTGAGCATGTGGGCAAAGGGAAGGGATAAATATCTGTAGTAGTTTTTTTTTTTTTTTAAGAATTTCATTCCAATACAAAAACATCTAATCTGACTTGTCACCTCTAAGGAGTAGCTGCCTAAATTTATTATCAGACATGGGGAGATTACTAGAAAAACAACATAAAGTTAATGTAGACACCAGGGCACAACTGGGTGAAACGGACAAACAACTAAAGGACACTACAAAAGTCACTTCCGACCAGTAAGAAGATAATATTATGTTTAAAGTAATAGAGTATTTAATTTAAAAATATAGGAATTTTACCCTAATGTTTGAAATATAATTTCAAATTTGAATTTTCAGTTTGATTTCTATAATAAATAAGAGATGGTATTCCCACTTTAAAGAGATGAGGGTACTAGACCACCTTGCTTGTCTGCTGAGAAATCTATATGCTGGTCAAGAAACAACAGTTAGGACTGGATATGGAACAGCTGACTGGTTCAAAACTGGAAAATGAGTATGTTAAGGCTGTATATTGTCACCTTGCTTATTTACCTTCTATTCAAAGTACATTATGTGAAATGCCAGGCTGGATGAATCACAAGCTGGAATCAAGATGCAGGGAGAAATATCAATAACCTTAGATATGCATATGATACCACTCTAATGGCAGAAAGTGAAGAGTCTCTTCATGAGGGTGAAAGAGGAGAGTAAAAATGCTAGCTTGAAACTCAATATTCAAAAAACTAAGTTCATGGCATCTGGTCTCCTCACTTCATGGCAAATAGAAGGGGAAAAAGTAGAATCTATGACATTTTCTTTTCTTGGGCTCTAGAATCACTGCGAACAGTGGCTGCAGCCATGAAATTAAAAGATGCTTGCTCCTTGGAGGAAAAGGTACGACAAACCTAGACAGAATATTAAAAAGAAGAGACTTTATTTTGCCAACAAAGGTCCGTATAGTCAAACCTACGGTTTTTCCAGTAGTCATGTACAGATGTGAGAGTTGGATCATAAAGAAGGATGAGTGCTAAAGAACTGATGCTTTTGAACTGTGGTGTTGGAGAAGACTCTTGAGAGTACTTGGATTGCAAGGAGATCAAACCAGAAACCCTAAAGGAAATTAATGCAGAATATTCATTGGAAGGACTGATGCTGAGGCTGAAGATTCAATTCCTTGGCATATTATGTGGAGAGCTGAATCATTGGAAAAGCCCCTGATGCAGAGAAAGATTGAAGGCAAAAGGAGAAGGAGGTGGCAGAAGATGATATGGTTAGATAGCATCAATCACTGACTCCATGTACCCAAATCTGAGCAAAATCTGAGATATAGTGTAGGAAAGAAAGGCCTGGCATGCTGCAGTCCATGGGGTCACAAAGAGTCAGACAGGACTTAGTGACTGAACAACCATAACAATGGTAAATAAGAGACTGAATATCTTTTCGTTTTAACCAATGAAAGCCTATATTGACCACTAAATATTTTCAGTGTAATAAAATGCCATATGCATGTTATTTTCTCAGTTTATCAATTCATTCATTTATAAATACACTATTCACATTAAGGGACTATTAGATATTAGATTGTTTTGTTTGTTTTTGTTTTCATGAGTGAATTTACTATAATAGAAAAGACCAGTGCCCGATCTAGGATGTATATAGTCTGGTGAAGATGGGAAAAAAGATGTGGACAGCCTTTAATACCGAAAAAGTAACTTCAAAAAAGATGCTCTGTTACTAAGTGAATCACACCATCTGAAGCCAGATCTGCATGACTTGATTTTGATTTGTGACACACTTGTTTCTAGACTTAAATTGCAAGTGCCTCCCTGGCCTATTCAAACCACAGTTACTGGATTTCTGCAGGTTAAAAAAAAAAAAGTACATTTGAACCTATAACTGTTTCTAAACAGGAAACAAATGCCTTGTGGAAAAGGCAAGCTGAATTTCCTCTTGATCTTTAAAATCCAAACATTTGGGAGAACATCAATGTCTAGTCACAGGGTTCCATTTAAAGCATGTCCCTGATTAAATTTCAGAAAGCATGTCAGATCCAGAGGCCAGTCAAAGACTCCCCTGGATGGAATATGATTAGACTTGCCAACTAGAATGGTACTTAATGCAATTACCTTCTGATTAATTAGAGACTATAGTTTGAAACAGTCAAGCTACTTCTAAGATATGAATCTTTTAGTAGTAAATACATCATATTGATAAGAATGAGTAATGGGACATATCTCACCAGGGTGAGAGAAATATAACTCATAGGTGAATGATGTACAGAATTTAGGACAAATGAGATCAAACTGTAATTTACCACCCTTTCAGGACAGGTTTTTTTGGAAGGTCTCCAAATCATGTATTTCAGAGGTTCCAGCTTGATTAAGAATTCTATTTGATGAAAGATCAGATGGAGAAAACACTACCCTTTCTGCTGGTGAAGCGTGTTTTCATTCTACTACAAACTCATGCCAGGAAACAAATGTTATTTTTCAAATAAAAATTATTATAAGTTAGCTAAGATACTGTACTATAATAGCTATACTTCTTCAGCTTTTATTGGATCTGATTTGATAATCAGATTTGCTTTAGCTATGTTCAGGAGATGCTTGGGAATAGAGTGGGAGACTTTCTATTAGGTACAGATTTGAGAATTTACAAAGCTAGGATTTGGGGCTAGGAAATTCTCTGATGCCTCGTACAGTGTTTCTCACTTGCCAGCCACCAGCTATAAAAACCTATGTGCAATACATTCACTTTTGCATACCGATAGTGACATGTATCATTTTCAATTTTTAAAATCTAACTCCTAGTAAGTCAAAGAATATATGTACTCATTTGTACCTCAGTTATTGCATACAGATTGTTTGTGTTCTTGTGATTCCATTTATTATAGTTTCTTACTTGCATTGCAGGAGTAGGTAAATTATGTAATAGAGGAAAAAAGTGTTGAAATCCAAGATTTCAGGTACACTTTACTTAAGGCATGAAATGAAGAGAACAAAAGTGTTCATAGGTATATCTAACTTTGGGAAAGGTGTAGGATATAGAGAGGGAAGTTTACTGAGCTTTAGAGCCTAGGTGAATTCCAATAAAGTAGAATCATAAAAAGCATTTAAACTCTTAAAACTTTTCTATCAAAATTGGTTTTCAATCTACTTTAAATTGTTCTTGTAAATACCATCACTTTTATGAAATCACATTTTCGAGTCACATTTCAATACCATCTGTAATATTTCCAGTGCTGGAGGTAGAATTTTTGTTTTCAATCCCAATAATTTACATCATATTTGCCAGCCCACATCATTTTTACTAGATATTCTAGAACTTGCTATTCTTTTTAACCATGCCATAATGGCATTTCAACAAAATAAAGGCAAAGGGGAGTCTAAATTTGATTTCCAGTCTTCAAAACTGACAAGCGGTTGAGTGAGTCCTGATATAATTGGTAAGAAAAGGCATATGTTCATGCCTACATGTCACCTCTGTGAGATAAAGACATTCTGAGAAAACAAAGATGATGAATAAGAACTGGTCTCTGCCTTAGAGAACTTACACTCTAGTGAGAGAAACAGGTGTCATAGAAATGTGTTGTAGGAGTCAAGATATACACAATAGGGGATGAAAAATAGTGTGCTCAGCTGTGAGGCCAAATAAGGACGGAAGTGTGATACATATGAAGTGTGAATCTCACAAGATAAGAAGTCTGATCACGGAGAACTTCCCAGTATATGATAAAGGGTATGGGAAAAACACGTTGGTGCTTGCTTTTGCTTTTCTTTTTTCAAGGAGGCCAAATACCAGAGAGATTTTTAATTGGTGAATTACCTACACTTTATTGCTTAGATGCCCCCCTCATCTGGCTGACACAAATCACGTGCATCTTTATTTATTTATCTATTTTTGACTTCACCACATGTGGGATCTTAGTTTCTTGACCAGAGATTGAACCCACACCCCTTGCATTAGAAGTACAGTCTAACCACTGGGCTGCCAGGGAAGTCCATGTTTTGCTTTTGTTTTTGCTCAGACTCCATGAACTGCAGCACACTAGGTTTCTCTGACCTTCACTATCTCCCTGAGTTTGCTCAAACTCATGTCCATTGAGTCAGTGATGTCATCCAATCATCTTATTTTCTGTCACCCCCTTTTCATCTTGCCCTCAATCTTTCCCAGCATCAGGGTCTTCCACAGTACTAGAGCTTCAGTTTCAGCTTTGGTTTCAGTAATAGAAATCCTACTCTTTGACGCTCAGCTCTGGTTCATCTCCTTCATGAAGCTTCCCCAAGTTTTCAGGTCCACCATGACTTTCTTCCTCTGAATCTCTGCAGTTTTTCTCATCCACCCAAGTTCTTGCCTGACACTTAAAAGTACTGCCTTTTTCCTTTTTTGATAATATTGCATATCTGCTCTGTCTGTCACTGGCATCATAAACTCCTTGAAGACAAAGCTAACATTTAAAGTAGTGATTTACAACACTGCATTTAGTTTCAGATGTATAGCAAAGTGATTCAGTTATATATATCTGTATAACCTATAATGAAAAATAATCTAAAAATGTATATGTTATTGTTTTTCAGTCATTCAGTCAGGTCTGACTCTTTGCAGCCCCATGGACTTTAGCCTGCCAGGCTCCTCTGTTCATGGGATTTTCCAGGCAAGACTACTGGAGTGGGTTTCTATTTCTTTCTCCAGGGGATCTTTCCAACCCAGGGATCAAACCAGGGTCCCCTGCATTGCAGGCAGATTCTTTACCATCTGAGCTACCAGGGAAGCTCATATATATGGCATATATATAAGTTTTCAGATTATTTTCCATTATAGAGTATTATAAGATATGAACGGAAGTTGAGGCTGTAAGCCACTAAGCCATGACATTTAAAGAAATTGGGTGGAGACAGTCTGTAACATACGTGGAAAGGAAAGCGACTGAAATTGAGACTGCTTCACCAGGCCCAGTGCCCCTGCAAAAAAGACTAGCAAAAATCTCCTACTGATGGTGTTAATAATGGAGTCTGACAATAATTGCCTTTGGCTTCATAATTAGGCTGCATTTTGAATGTGTAAAATGTAGCCTGTGCCTGGAATCTACCTACTACTAAGAGTGTGAAAGTGAGGTTACCCTAGAAAAAGTAATTTCCTGGTAAAAAGCACTCTGTCTATAGGAGTTGCCTTAAAATTATAATGTCTCTCTTATCATTAGCAAGGACAGGGAGAACATGTCCAGGTTTTGCTTGAACAGATGAAAAAAAAAATGATAACTTCAATGACGGGAGTAACATATCTAGGCTTCCCTTGTGGCTAAGATGGTAGAGTCCACCTGTAATACAGGAAATCTGGGTTCAATCCCTGGGTCAGGAAGATCTCCTGGAGGAGGGCATGGCAAACCACTGCAGTATTCTTGACTTGAGAATCCCAAGGACAGAGAAGTGTGGTGGGCTATATAGTCCATGAGGTCACATAGAGTCAGACAAGACTGAGTGACTAACACCCACGCACAGACACAGCATATCTAGAGAAGGGATGTTACTGGATATAATGATCTGTTTTAATTGAAATGTGGAAAAACCCAAAGAAAGAAATGTTAGCATGTTCTTCAGGCAAGGGGGATAGAGAGGAGAGAAGTGAATATGAGAATGTGAGGAGGGGAGGAGGAGAAGAGGAGAAAGGAAAAGAAAGAGAAAGTGGAAGGAGAGAGGAGAGGGGAAAACAGAAGAGGAAAAGAAGAGAGAAAAGAGGAAGACAGAGAGAATGAGCATTCATCTGTCCAAGGGCTGTGTTCCTAACACCAGAATTGTCATCCGGGGGAAAAGGCAGCTCAAAACCATTCACTTTCCTCTGCTTATCAATAATCCTCCATTCGAGGAAAGATGCGGCCCATGCAGTAGGCAAACCTAAACTCTTTCTTTTCATGCCAGATCTTATCACAAATCAGACACCTGCAAACGCATTTGGCTACAAAACTCTTCACACAAGGAACACGTACCTCCAGGCCAGTTTTCCATAGAATACATGTTAGAAAACAATCCATTTAAATCAATTCACATAAATGCTCTGTTACAGGAAAGGAAATCTTATATAGATGAAACAAAATATTATTCAAATGATTTAATCTGGTCATTCAATAAGTTATAGGTATATGACTTTATATATACAACATCTATGCCAAGAAATATATATGAAGTGTGTATATATATTCACCTTGGGGCAGTTTGTTATTGACATTATCATCAGCAAATATTTGTTCAGAATCAGGGCCTATCATGGCACCAGTAGTAACAGGCCCTCTGTAAAATAAAACACTATGGGTTCTACCTCTCAAATCACTTTCAAATTCATGGAAAAGAAACATACACACACATGTAACAAGAAGGAAATTACACAATATTGTAAAAATTTCTTATACACTAGAGCAAATTTGCACCTATGTATAAAGGCACAGGGATTGGAGTGTTAGTTTAAGAACTGAAAATTAGGATGCTAATATAATGGAAAACTCACTCATGTTTATAAAGAGGAGATCTTGGAAGAAAAACTCACCCTGACACACCTTAGCTGTATGAGCTTGGGTCAATTACTAACCTTCCCAAGTCTCAGATTTTTCATCTTGAATATATATATATAAAATTTTGTCTACACTGCAGGATTACTGATATAAATTACCTGTATTGATCTAAACATTCAACTTAGGGTGGTTGTCATTTCATTGCTGCTGTCACTGCTGGATTCAATAGGAAGAGACGTGATGTATCTGAGTCTTGGCTATCCTTCCGTTTCCATTTCTGCAGAAGGGACTTTGTAAAGACTGTCTCCAGCGGCATCTTAATTTCATGCTAAATCTTACATTCAGTATGAATAAATCCTTTCTAATGAAATGATCTCCCACCCAACAACTCAGGGATTTCCTACCACTCGGTCCAAACCCTCTTGCAGACATTTTGTCAAGCTGTTAACTCCTGGCAGGACTCCCCTCAATTTGCCAGTTAACTCCGCAGTCCATCACTTCATTGCTATTTCTGTCACCACAGTGCCTCCCTAAATTCCTTCTCTCTCCTCCGTGGACTTCCTCTGCCCTTCACTGAGGGCAACAGCGAGCTGCTGAAGGAAAATGAGCTGCTCTCCTGTCTTGGCTGCTGCCAACACCCACAATCCAATCTTAAAAGGCCCTTCTGCCAAAGCCTGGTTCTATTTGCCCTTGGTTGATTCATTTTCCACATCCCACTGCTGCTTTCTCATCTACACTGCCTTCCTTCATGTCTCAGCTGATGATCTGGACTCTGCCTTTTACTGACACGGCCAGGGCCACTCAAAACCAACAGCCTACAAAGGACTGACCAGAAATTCATGAAATTGCCTAGCACTTATCCCCACGAATCAGCTGGTCTGGTTGTAAGATTAATCATGATAATTAAGCTTTGAAGTATTATTGTACTGTGTAAAATGTAGCTTTCATTCTAAATTTTCATTTCAAAATTCATGGCGGTCTCTCTTATAAAACTCATGTAATAAAGAAGAAGTTAAAGGCATAATTATATATACCACTTGGTTAATGGCAGGGTCCTCTAAAGACAGTCTTTATGAGTGTATATTAAAGAAGTATTCCCAAAATAGAGAATCATGTCAACAGATAAGGATGATAGGATACAATAGGCCTTCCACATTTGTGGATCCAATCAGTAGTGGATGAGATTTCACTGTACTATACCACTTTATACAAAGAACTTTGTGTGTGTTAATTGCTCAGTCATGTTTGACTCTTTGTAACCCCATGGACTGTAGCCCGCCATACTCCTCTGTCCATGGAATTCTCCAGGCAAGAATACTAGAGCGGGTTGCCATTTCTTTCTCCACAGTATTTTCCTGATCCAGGGATTGAACCCAGGTCTTCTGAATTGCAGGCAGATTCTTTACTGTCTGAGTCACCAGGGAAGCCGAAAGGACATTCAGCATCTGTGGATGTTTTTATCTGTTGGGAGTAGAGAGTGTCCTTGTTTTCAATGTGATTTTATTTTTAATTTTAAAGACTATAATTTGGTATGGAAAATCACTCTGGTGATCTTTGGTTAAAAAGAAAATGATATTTACTTCAATATCAGCAACGTGATTACAACACGACCAATTTATCTCAAACACTGATACTCATAGATCTGTCATATTCTAAGAAGGACCTTGTTGCTATAATTAGACTAAGATCTCTTCAAAACCTAAGGTAGAGAAATGCATATATAAATAAGTAATAATGACAACCACCACCACAATACGTACTGAGTGCTTATAGGTATCAGGTATTCTGCTAAGCACCTTTACAACTCATTTACTTCTGGGAAAAGTGGGTAAAATATTCTGACATTTTTCTGAAAACAAGTGGATTTCTAGATAGAACTGCTACACATATAGATTGCAAATAATAATAAATAATAATTAGAATAATAGTGATAAAATAATTAGAACATTATGTGCTAAGTCATTCATTCATGTCCAACTCTGTGCAGCCCTATGGACTATAGCCCAACAGGCTCCTCTGCCCATGGGATTCTCCAGCCAAGAATACTGGAGTGAGTTGCCATGCCCTCCTCAAGGGTAAGCTAGGGATCGAAGCCTCGTCTTTTGCATCTCCAGAGTTGGCAAGCGGGTTCTTTATCACTAGCGCCATGTGAGAGTATCCTCAATTAGAGCAATAGCATTATTAGTATATTTACAATGTATCAAATATTCTGCTGAGTGTTTTAGAGCATGATCTCATTTAATCCTCATGATAGCCCATGGAACCCCTCCTGATAACTTTATACTTCCTACTGGAAATCAAAGTTCTGAGATAATAAATAACCTGTTGAGGATGATATAACTGTTAAGTGTCAGAGTTCAGATTCAAACCCAGCTCTTAATTAAAGCCAATGCCAATAAATATGATAGAATATTTACAGCCACAATTAGCTATAATCTGCCTCCTCAAAGCAGAAGAGGGTAGCTTGCTAGCATGGCAGTTTTTCAGTGATTTCTACCCAGAGAAGTCCACACCCAAGAGCACAGAAAGAGCTTACTTCTTTCTCCCTAGCATTTGAAATCCATAAAAATAAAAATGCAAAGTCTGTGATAGCTTGTAAAAGAGAACCATAGTTCATTTATAAAGGCAATGAGATATTTAGTCAATGTTTTTCTCTTCTTTTCTTGCTTCTACTGTCAGACTAAATCCTCCAAACCCCTAGACCTTGAGTACTATTATATGTCACTGTGTGATCGAAAAAGATCTGTTAATAAATAATGACAGCATTAAAAACACAAAACACTAAGATGCCCTTGATGTAACAGTGGACAAAAAATTCAAATACCAATGGTTCCACTAACAAGAAAGAGAGATCTCCAACTTGGAAAGACACTGAAGTTATGAATTTGATTTGAAGCCCAAGTTTTGATATTTGCTCACTCACTCAGCAGATAAGTTTATTGAATTAGTATGTGGCTCTGGAAATAAGATCCTAGAGAAAAAGACAAAGACCCTACTAATAAGAATATAACATCTGAATGAATCATATCTTCATTTTTTCAAGTAGGCATATTTAGAAAGAAATTCTTGCTTTTTTCCCCCAGACCATAAGAGAACTTCTTTGAAAGATAGATAATTCAGTCATACAAAATGCATTGACTTCGGTGTATGACTGGGGAGCTGTATAACAACAGTAATGTTATGTAAAATAATTGGTGTGAAAGTGATGCTGTTAGGGGTTTCCTTCAGCAGAGGTGTTAATGCACCCAGGCTCATTAAAGGGTTGCGTCAAAGACTGTTGGCTGCAGCTTCTTCTCACTCACTTTGTGTCTTCTTCAGGCTCCCTTCCCCAGTTATTTTCCATAGCTTTAAAGTGCCCCCTATTATTTTGACCAAATGTGCCCTGTGATGGAAAAGATGTGATACTTTCAGCAGAATTACCTAATTAGGTTTAAGTAAGCAGTCTGGGCCAAGTAGGGTAGGTTTGCTTTCTAGCCATAAAAACGTGCCTGCCATGCATGCTGTGTTCCCAAGGAGTGAAACAGTGATTGATGTGATGATAAAGCGATGAAGGGAAGGATAAAGCCTGAGAGATAAAAGTCTCAAAAGGGAAATAAAAGAGGGAAGCAGCTGCCCCCATCTTAATTGAAGCATAAATTTCAGGAACAGGATCTGAGGTTTAATTTCAAGCACATATTGGGGGGAGTGGAGGGAAGAGAGAGAGAGCGTGTGTGAGTGCGTGCGTGTACTCTTGTAGGTGATGGAAACCATGTAAGTAAAATTCTTTTCATCCTTTTATGAAGAGTTCTCGTACCATTTTTAAAGCAGGAAAAAATGCAAAGTTAGAGGTTTATGGATTATCAGCGAGAGGCATTCAATATAGTCAGCATTTAATAGAGACTAACAGAATCAATGAACGGCAGGAACGTAGGCACTGGTGATACAGCAGACTTGAAACCATAACTTTTTGCACTCAGGGAGCTCAGTGGTTTCAGTTTATCTCTTTTCTCTGCATATACTTTCCCTGCTTGTTCCCCTATACTCTATCAGAATTCTTTTCTTACAGATTGCATTATACATTACTTTCATATTTTTATCCAAGATAGCCATGCATGCAAAGCACTACAGTCCAGCCCCAAACTGTATGTCCCACCTCTTTTTGCATTCACCCCTGTCCTCCAGTATCCAACTTCCATTCTCTAAGCATAACATTTATTTTTACACTGTGGTGACTTTGCCATATTTGCCCCTAGAATGCCTTCATACACATTTCCTATCAATTAAAATTCTCACTTTTCAACTGTGCAGCTGAAGTATCTCTTAAGCCTCGAAGACCTTTTAATACTCCTATCAGTTTTAACAATCCTTCATTTCAGTTTCTAGAGAATTTTGCTTGAAACGCACCATTAAACTTCTTAGTTCATTTTGCCTGGAGTGAGCCATTTAGTGTCTGTTTTACTCTGTGTGAACTATTTGAGGACAGGGCTGGGAGGATCACTGATTTGTTTCTGGCCTCATACTGCTTTACGTGTGGTTGAGGTTCAAAGGGCTTCCAGGTGGCTCAGACTGTAAAGAATCTTTCTGCAATGCAGGAGACCTGGGTTCATTTCCTGGGCTGGGATGATCTCCTGGAGAAAGGAATGGCCACCCATTCAAGTATTCTTGCCTGGAGAATTCCATGGACAGAGGAGCCTGGTGGGCTATAATTAATGGGGTTGAAAGGATTCAGACATGACGAGTGTCTAACGCTTTCACTTGACACTCAAAACATGCTTAGAGAGTAAGTAAACTTGTAGCAAAAAATATGTAACATTCATATGAGGCTTTTCATGATGGAAACAGCTACCACCTTGAATTCTTAAAATTTTACTTTCAGAAGACCTCAGAATAAGAATGGTGGCACAGGTGAGAATGTCCACACTCTGCAGAGGGTAAAGGACACACTGCCTACACAGGTAGGACTTAAATGCTTTCCATGAACCACCTTGGAGACTACAAATTCCAGGGGGCATGCTATTATCAGAAGTGCTTTGCAAAATCTAATCTTTTATAGCCTGTCTTTATAGCTTAATATTGCTTCTCTGTACAAGCATTCAGTAATGTAACATTGAGATTAGGTAAACTTTTACTTTAAAAATGCTGCTGCTGCTGCTGCTGCTAAGTCGCTTCATTCATGTCTGACTCTGTGCGACCCCAGAGATGGCAGCCCACTAGGCTCCCCCATCCCTGGGATTCTCCAAGCAAGAACACTGGAGTGGGTTGTCATTTCCTTCTGCAATGCATGACAGTGAAAAGTGAAAGTGAAGTCGCTCAGTCGTGTCCGACTCTTTTTGACCCCATGGACTGCAGCCCACCAGGCTCTTCCATCCATGGGATTCTCCAGGCAAGAGCACTGGAGTAGGGTGCCATCGCCTTCTCCGTTAAAATGCTTTAAGAAAGAAAAATTCCTTTAAGGCTAAGGAACAGTGCAAATTTTTATGAATTTTTTTACAAACTTCCAAGAACAGAATTCACAAGCCTTGACATTCTTTTAACTTTATGGAGAAGCTGACAAGTATCACCATAAAAAAAAAAAATGCAACTGCCATTCTTACAGCAGAGAATGAAAACAAATTTCAAACTAATATAAGTATAAATCCATAATGTATATAGTTTCTTTTCATTTTAAGAGAGTCAACCTTTAACTGGGAAAATATTTGAATTCACTGTCAAATCTTTTATGTCCAGAGTCCGCTTCCAAAGTTTTCATTTTTATATAGAACAGTGGAATTTATTATCTCTGTATACCCAATCTGGAGAAGGCACTGGCAATCCACTCCAGTACTCTTGCCTGGAAAATCCCATGGACAGAGGAGCCTGGTAGGCTGCAGTCCATGGGGTTGCGGACTCAGACACAACTGAGTGACTTCACTTTCACTTTTTACTTTCATGCATTGGAGAAGGAAATGGCAACCCACTCTAGTGTTCTTGCCTGGAGAATCCCAGGGACGGGGGAGCCTGGCGGGCTGCCGTCCATGGGGTCACAGAGTGTCGGACATGACTGACGCGACTTAGCAGCAGCAGTATATCCAATCAACAGGACTCACTTTAAAGGACTCTCTAAGAGAAGTCATGTTTCTTTATGATTCTTAGATCAAAAGTATTGCTATACACTTTTCTCTATATATTGATGACTTATTTCAAAAAATATTCTAAAGAATAAAAACACTTGTTTCACAAATAGAGAAGAGCTCTTTCTTTAATAATTACATTAACACACGACTATTGACCTTAAAAATAGATTTAATTGCATCCCTCCCCTTTGTGTCTTTCTTCTAAGTCTGATGTTTTAACATACAACCCAATTTTAGTGAAAATATTGAAATAAACATAATTAGAATCAAATTTATTTTGGACTAATAAGCTTAAGAATATGGAAGCCTTTCATGAAGTGTTCTTGCTATAATTTTTTGCTAGATAACAATGTAATGAAGCATGAAACTAGTTGAGGTTTATCCCACAAATGCATCCTTCTTGTTGATGTCTCTTTTATTTACAGACTTGAACTCTCCCAAATATGGCTAACCCAATTTGCCACAAAACATGACAAATAGTTACCCACTAACCCAGTTCATCAAATAAGGATTTGTGCCATGAGTTTGGTGATCTATACTATTTCTAATAAATTCAAAAGCCATAACTCATTTGAATCTCAGACTTTCAGGATATCATCTTATAGACAAGTTACTAGGAGGTTGAGAAGACATATGGATTAAACTTTAGAAAATCAATTATTTTCAAGCATTATCAAAATTCTTATATCCAAATAATTATCTTAGCCTATAATTTATTAACTGAGTTCCATTTGCTTAATTTTCAGAAAATAAAAAGCCTTATTTTAAACAAACAAACAAACAACACCAACTTAAAGAGTTTAAGTTTTCTAGATGTGTATAAGAGACAGTGTTCCCCTACATCTCGCTCGTGCAGCAGGTGTAGCCCTGGGGGCAGATGCGCAGGTGCTCGCCTGTGGGGAGGGGCTGGCGTGATATCAAAATTCTTATATCCAAATAATTATCTTAGCCTATAATTTATTAACTGAGTTCCATTTGCTTAATTTTCAGAAAATAAAAAGCCTTATTTTAAACAAACAAACAAACAACACCAACTTAAAGAGTTTAAGTTTTCTAAATGATTAAATTTTATGTATATTTTCTGTTTTGATAATTGAACTTAAAGGAAATCTTGATTTGGGATTCATAAAATATTGATATAAGAGCTCTGATAGTCTTAAAATCAGAAGATAGGAATAATGTAGTTGCCCCAAGTAAGTGTAACTAAGAAATTTTAATTATGTTATAAAGGAGGAAGAGAGTTAAAGAGAAAGATAGGATCTGATAGTTGGAAAGAGGTTCCAGAATGAAACAGACAACAGTCGCAGAGACTACTTGAATAAGAGCATGTGTTACATTTTAAATTCCAAAAGCCACAATGGACCAGGTCATTATGTTACTATATCAAATAATACTTAGATGAACAGAATTTAGAATGATAAATATTTTCAAAAAATAAAAGGCAAAATAATGGTATACCTTCTAAACTGGAATAACTTTGAAACATATATGTAAGATCATATGCTGTAAACTGAAACACTTTCCCTACTTAACCTTCAAAAAGTACAACTGCTTATTCCATTATAGTTCAGAGTAGTTCCTTAAAGAGGAAACCGCCTTAGCTTGCAGTTTGGGACTATTGCATTAAACCATCATCCATGTCTGCTTTAGGTGTATCTTAAAATAACTCCTCCCTTCCTCTTGAGAAAAAAGAACTCGATCATTACTATATCCATTATCCTGAATTCAAGGGAGCACCATTCTTCAACAACCTGACGAGTGAACTTAGAAAGCAAACAGAGAAGTTACACATTATTCAATACACTTTGGCAGCACTCTAAAGCCCTTAGAAATGCCTGAACAAATGATAAATCATCAGATGACTCCCTCAAATCTTACCTGGTTTACTCTTTTTAAAAATCCAACCCTTGCTGTCTACCATGCAAAGCTCTTGACCACTGGATGAAATCCAAGCTGGATAGTAGATCATGATAATTCCAACACGTCATGCGCAGCAGCATCTCTCAGAATCCCACATGTCATCTCCTTGAAACAAACCTGCAACAAACAAGGCATTTTTTTTTCATCTAACTGAAAAATAGGGAACCATGTCCTTGGTCCAGGAAGCATCACTACTTGATCAGCAAGGGAATCGTAAAGGAGTGTATGAGGAGCAATAAATGCCTCTCAAGATGCTGATAAACATTAAAGCCAATAGACCAACATTTATGTGCTACTGAAGGTGTTTTGGCAGAGTGCATATTCCTCTTCATGTATTATAGATCTATTTAAGCTGTCGGTGTAAATAAATATTATTGATATTGAAACTCACACATTTTATAGTGCATACCCCTTCTCGTTCATGTAGGTGACCACTTGGAGTACCTAAAAATATTTTTCTGACTCTATTCACAATATTCTCAGGGTAACTGGTAATGAAGTTCAACAGGACAAAACCCATCAGCAGCTAGAAGAAAATCCCCATAATGACCTAGATCAAAGACAGTTACATCTGTGAGTTCGGACACTCCACTTCAATATTCCCAACATAAAAACTAAAACATGTCTGTATGATAGTATATGAGGAACACTTCTGATAAACATATATAAGGGCCTTCAAATTCAGCAACCTCCATGATCCAAATCAAAATATAGACCACACCAGACAGTCACCAACACAAACATGTGGTAGCCAGAGTCTGTACACAGAGGAATCATCACAAGTCAGGAAAGTAACTAGGTAACTAATATTGGGGCAATCTACCACACATTTAATGCTTAAACTATTTATACCCATATGAGTAAATATGGTATTTAATCTTCATAAGCATATTTAGCTTCCATTCAAGGAGGTAAAACTCCATGTATAATCAACCACTCCTGATTGTACGATTATATGGATACCTGCCACACAAATAACTGTGTTCAATAGAAATTTAGAAGGATTCTAATGGATAGATTTCTTTATTGGTCTTCACAGGGTAGGCATTAAGAATGACTAGATATTTTTTTAGCTACAATGATCATATTTAGCTATGCATATACAAAAAAACACATTTATTATTATTATATTTTCTAAGTGGTGCAGCAGAAATGGTTGAGAGTTTGTTCTAAGCCAGTAAGGGGACTGATATGAATTGTTATGCGTGGCAGATTCATGAACACAGGTGCAAAGACTGGCTTTAACAAGATACAGAGTGATATATATTCATGGATTTGTGATTAGAACTTCAACTAATATTCCCAGAAATCCATGTGGAGAAGTGAAGTTCACACAGTAGTGAGATCTCCTATATTTGTGCCATTTCAGCAAAAATGGTGAGGTAGCAAGGGGTTAAAGTCAAATGCATACATCAGAATAAATGCAACACTTCAAAGTAAGTCCTTAAAAATCAAGACATGTGTACCTGGACATTAAGTGACCATTGTGCAATTCAAAATTCAAGTGTGTTGATGCTATTCATGTCAAACATAAATACCCATACATACACATACACAGCTGAAATTGTCAAAGCTACTGATCCAAGCTCTGGTATTCATGAAGCTAAAATTTTAGTTAATTTCTGGACACAAATGTTCCTATTCATGCTCTAAATTATTTTACTTTTCTTCTTAGAGGATACGCTAAGAGTTATCAAATCAAGTCTTTTATAATACAGATCCATTTCCATGCATAGTAATCCTTTTCTGTCTCTTGGGGGACAAGCAGGGTATTAGAAGTCATATACAGGTAGGCTAAATGTCAGGCAAGTGGAAATTAAACATAATCTTCAAGCTACCAAACTGACTTTGAAGTGAGGGATCTTTGAATGCTAGCTGGTTTGGAAGGACCCACCTGTGACCTAATGTGATTCCTAAAGCTTCTGCCACTCACTATATGAGAGTGAAACTAAGCGAATCAGCATAACTATTTGTGTTCCAAAATGGCTTTATTTCACCATACATAAATGATGTTATTGATTCCTTCTTTGAATGGATTGGTTTTCTGTGTATGTTTTAAGTAATGAATGAAAAGATTTTCTACTGACCATTGAACTCTAATTTATCCATTAACCCACTTATTCATTCCACAGATTTTAACTGAGCACCTCAGTTGTGCCACCTAAGGGGTTAGGTACCCAAGTACACAATGAAAACACACTTATTCTTCCCATAAAAAATTTACTATTTATTCTATTTTGATTTGCTGACATATACTGGTACCCAAGAAAGGCAGCAACATTAGACCAAATTAAAATAATTGTTTTTATTTTATATCCCAGCTATTATATGACCAGACAAAGGAGTTTTTAAGTTTCGCAGTGAGCAAACCATTATAGACCAAGGGCTACAACACAAAACGACTGACTTACCCAGTCAACCTGTATACAGTTTGTATCGGATGTGATGGTTCTGTGTCATTCTCAAGCCCACTAACTGAGTGAGTCATGATGATTCAGAAAATCCAACCAATTAGGTTCTGACAGTACATTGATATTTCTGGCATCCAACACAGAGTCAGTGCCTCCCACATATGTGTATTAGGCATTGCAGTACAATCTTATGTGGCCTATGTCATAAGTCAACAGATTTTGGTGTAGGTACTGTTATACAACAAATTGCTTCACAAAATTTTTGTATTATTATTCCATTTATTTTTCTCAAAGAGGATATATAACATTAAATGCATTTATTTTCCTCAAAGAGAAGTTCATGAGATGTTCAAAAGTAACACTAATTCCACAACGTTGGCCTGAATTTTCAAGACCAATTTTTAGAGTGAAAAAAATACAAAACTTTTCACTTTCCTCTCTTTAGATATGATACTGAATAGGAATATGGAAATGAAAGACACAGATTATACTTCTAAAAATACTCTTTAGAAGTTAAGGAAAAAAATAAAGACATTTTACTAAAATCAATATGGCTTCCAAATGGTTCCATTTTCTTCTATTTTCTCATCTTTTATTTTTTGGGTCTCTGCTTATACTGAAACTAGTCTGAAAACG
>SJYC01018796.1:0-30270 GCA_006408675.1 Madoqua kirkii | reverse complement strand
TGAAACTAGTCTGAAAACGCTTCTAAAAATAAATGTTATTCTTATTTTTAAGAGATTTGTATTCTTTAATAATAATTTTGAATGAGTATATTATATCATATATAATTTATACCTCAATAATGTTGACTTATAATTTTTAAATGCATTTTTGATCATGTTCAAAAAGATAGAGGCATAAGATACAGAACCTATTGATAAAATACTGTTGTATTTGAATCTAAAATAAAACAAGTCTACAATAAATTTTTTATAAAGTAGAAGAAATTCAACATTCACAGATCCTATTTTCTTGTTTCTTGGTCTGGCCTAAAGTGCTCTATAATTGAATTTTGGTCTGCTTTGTCTTTCTTTATGCATACTACTACTGTCTTTTTAGTTTACCTTATTGCTTGGAAGAAAGCTTTCCTAAGGATCCCTCTAGTACTGAGGCACATATTTCATAAGATATTGATTTGAACTTGTTGATATGATGCTTTTAAATTTTATCTCAGGGATGTGCTTCATGATCACCATGGACACATTGCAAAGCCCTCTGGTAGCCAACAAAACCATAGGAACACTCAGCATTCTATGAACTCAGTGCATTTGTTAAATGACTGGTGCATTTTGCAAGCTTGTATCTAAGTAACTCATTTTCCTCAATAAACCTCAAGAATACAAACATCAAGAATGTAGGGATAGGTAGGTTATCAGTGGTTAAAGTTATGAAGCTTTTGGCCTCATGTATTTCAAATCTGTACCCTTTGATCAGTGATATTGGAAAAGGAAATATGCCACTATTTTTTAAGTAGCAGATTTATTGCTTCTAGCTTCTTTTTTTTTTTCTTCTTCACTTAGTCAAATGTAAACATTATAGATTATTTCCCAGCAGGCAGGGGAGGGTAATTAAGAAAAATCACTGTTAACAGCTATCTGCTTTATATATAGTTTCTCATTTAATTGTCTCAAAAACCATGTGAAGTAAGTATTACAATAATGTCCAATTTATGGTGGTGAAAATAAAGATCAGAGATTTTAAATGATTGCCCAAGGGCATAGAGCTTTTGAAAAAGAGAGCTGGGTGTGTGCAGTTAATTGATAATATGGTACTGTCAGTTTAAAATTCTTATAAACTGAATTTGAGAGATTTGCTCAATCTACTGATGAAAATCTGAGTTTCTGGGAAATGAAGTGACATCGCAGAGATCATAAGATTATAACAGGTCTGGATGCTATGATCTTGTATTTAAAGAACCATGTTTGGGGTAGGTTTTATTTTAGAAAGAAGATGCCAAAGCCAGCAAACAAAATAACAGGATTTCTGAGTACTCAGTTTTAAAGGAGTTTAATTTTCTGAAAGCAACAAATGATATTGTTCTCTCTCTCTCAAGCTAATTTATTTCCCAATGAAAAAAAATATAGACACCGGGAGAAGAGTGTGTTGATGGACTGTGACAAAGTGTATGATTAGATTGAACTTTAAATAGCAGAGTGGTGTTTTGCTGATGCCCATTTGGTATGTTTAGCTCTATTATTAGTAACTGCATGCTTAAAATAATATTCTAAGATATCCAGTTAAGGTTTTTATTTCAGAAGCCCAGCAGGCAGCCTCTTAAGTGACATAAAACAAAATCTAGGGTAATTCAATCTACATCTGCGAAACCAGTGCCTGATACTCAAATACAAACAGTTCTTCGTGTCTGCTCAAAGACACCTAATTCTGAATTGATTATGACCTAGAAAATGCCAATTAAGACAGTCCACGTTCTTCCTTGATTTTTTGTTAAAGGAGGGACCCTATTACATTCCCAGATTCTCCACAAATGAAACGTGTCTCCATTCTTTCATTCCTTTCCTGTTCTCACTTTTCTCCATTCCTTCCTTCCCCTCTTCTCCTTTTCTGTTCCTTCATTAACTTCTCTTTCTGTTTTTCTTCCATACTTCCTTCAATCCTCCCTTTGTTTCCCCCCTCTTTGCCTTTTCAGCTCAACAGAGCTTAAAGAATCTGTTAAGTTCTATGTAATGTGCTAGGCTCTGAGGATAATGCAAGTACAGATTCAGTTCAAGAGGGAAGGGGACACGTGTGTACCTATGGCTGATTCATGGTGATGTATGGCATAGGTCAATACAATATCGTGAAGCAGTTTTCCTTCAATTAAAAGTAAATAAGATTGGAAAAATAAATAAAGTAATTAATTAAAATCTAAAAAAGAAAGCATAAAGAAATAAAAGATTCAGGTACTACCCAGGTATTTCCCATAGTCTGCTAGGATGGACAAAGAAGTAAGCTGATGTATTATGGAAGAGGGGCAGGGGTTGAGCCTATATTAACTTTCCCAGAATATGCTAGCCCAGAGTAAAAAAACAGTGCATATCTTGACTCTAGTTGGCTTGGTCTGGTCAAGTGAGAACTTACAAACAAAACTGAACCCAAAAGTTCCCAAATACCACACATTCTGAGTTTTCTGTATTTCCCTGGTAGCTCAGATGGTAAAGAGTCTGCCTGCAGGGTGGGAGTTCTGAGTTTGATTCATGGATCAGGAAGATCCCATGGAGACAGAAATGGCAACACACTCCAGTATTCTTGCCTGGAAAATCCCATGAACAGAGAAACCTGGCAGGCAATAGTCCATGGTGTCAGAGTCAGACAAGACTGAGTACCTAACACACTGAGCTTTCTGTGGCTTAGGAAGGGATTTTACAAATACTCAGCACTTATAATCAAATGTCTCAGGGTCAGCCACACGACTCAAAGATGAACACAGCTTGGTTGACTACAACCAGAAGCCAAATGGACAGTCAATGGTGAAGTGAAGAAAGCAAGCTTAGCCTAAGAGCATCATAAACATATTAAACACGGCTTTCCAGAGAGAACATTTTTGTTAACTGGTTTTGGTCACTTGTCACCAATTTAAGATGCTGCTTTACAACTAAGTCACTGCCCATTGCTGTCTACATGTTGGCCCCATTTCCATACCTACTGGCAAAATCAATGGTAAGTAAAGATTTCTCAAGAAATCTTTCTAGTGGAGGAAAAAAGTCCTTTGTATTAGCTTGTTAAAATCATCAAAAACTGCATTTCATACTGTAAATTCTTGGGCAACCCTCCAGAATGAAACTTCATTTTTGGAGTGAAATTGGAAATTCTGCAAATGACAGTTCCCTAGATTGTAGAAAGATACATTTGTGTTTAAGAATCACTATTAGTGATTTAAGAATCACTATTCTAGAACAAAGCCTGTTTTTGACATTTCTAAATATGGTCCCACAAGTTTTGGTTTATAACATCTATTTCTCTTTTACTTTCAAATAAATATATTTATTTTGGAAAAAATATTCTTCCTTGAATTGAATAAATTGAGAAATTTCCTTTAAAGATCCACCCTTTTACTTCAAATATTTAAAAAAATGTATTTTAAAGTTCAATATGTGTACAATCTTCACCACTCATCTTATTTAATATAACTTTAATTTTTGACAGTTAAAAAGACTTCCTAAGGATAGAAAGAAACCATTATTGGCATCTGGAAGCATTGTGGATAGTACAGATTAGTCATAATAAGGAAGGAGGAATCAAGTTCTCTTTGGTATAGGGCAGCACTGTACCTACAGTGGAAAATAAGAAATGAAGGGAGCACAGTGATCTCAGGACAACTTCCCTTTCATGGAGGAGTTTATGTCTCTCTACATGACCACCCTCAATAACAGTCCACAGGAGGCAGGCGTCTGACAGTGATTACTGATGGGATCACATTCACTTCCTGATGGGATGCACTCAGCACTTTTGAGATGCCATAGCTCCTTTCACAGGAGTGGCAGTGGTGGTTGTAGGGTATTTCAGGAGTTAGAGAGCATTTGAGAAAGAAGGGTTAGGAAAAGAACATGTCTTGGCAGGTAACCACTGTGAATTAATGTGCTGTAGTGGATGCTTTACTCACGTGTTCATTTAATCATTACAGCAAACCTAGATGACAGATGTGATTATTCCTACTTGGTGACTGAGAAAACCTAGAATCATTGAGGATAAACAGCTTGCCTTGGGTCAAAAAGCCAAGAGGGAGAAGCAGAATTTAAACTTCTGACTTTTTAGTGGCGTAGGCCATGTTTTCTTCTAATAGAATATGTTATAGATTGTCCTATGTATTTGCTTTTATAATCACTTCAAGAATAAACCCAGGTGGACCATGTCTCTCTTTTATTTGTATTTCTAGACTTTCCCTTTTCTGAACACTTTCCCTAACCAGTTTTCCCCCACATCAGGCATATACACATAAAATAGGAGAGAGAGAATGCCATGTTTGTTTGTCTTTGGCTGTCCAGGACCCAATACATTCCTCTTCCAATTAGGTCCCTGATTTTTGTTAGGAAAGTAGGACAGAGCTTGACTGCTGTGTTATTATTGCATTCTGCATTATTAACATAAAGATAATCTTGAAGGGAAGCGAAAGCCTTCTTTTTATTGCTGCCGGGGAATGAGGGGAGCACAGACGTGATATAAACTTGGATGCTTAACGGAATGATAAATAAATATATGACATATATACACAAATTATATATATAGCTACATATATTATATATATGTGTGTGTGTGTATATATATATATATGTATATAACTCAGTGGTAAAGAATCTTCCTGCCAATGCAGGAGACACAGGAGACGACGGCTGGATCCCTGGGTCAGGAAGATCCCTTGGAGAAGGAAATGGCAACTCACTCTAGCATTCTTGCCTGGAAAGTCTCATGGACAGAGGATCCTGGCAGGCTATAATCCATGGGGTCACAAAGAGTTAGACACGACTAAGCAAGTGTACACACACGTTATATATATATATACACACACACACATAAAGTGAATAAAAGAGTAGGTTTTCCTGCAATGTGATTGTTTATTTTTTCAGCTCCTAGCTCCCTTCTACATTCTTTTCCATATGCCTATTTTGTAAGGTCTGAATCTCCTTTGGCTAAGTTCATGTTAATGTTTAAGAGAGCCAGCATTATTTTCCGATACTTGTAACTAAAAATCCTGACTGACACAGAATTTTGCTTTTTAAAATTGATAAGAAATCTGCTAGGACTCAGCTAGGAGACTGACCCAAAGTAATATGAAGCATGTCAAAGAGAATAACAAAGAGGAAAGAAAATTGGAAAAAAATACTGAATAGAGAGACTGTAGTTGAAGTTATGATGTATTTAGAAAAATTACCAAAAACAAGTACAAAAACAAAAGCCAGAGACTGTCAAATCTATATTTTAAGGAGAATGTTGAGAATGACTTCCGGATACAATTAGATAGCTAGCACAGCTATTCAATAAAGATATATTAAATTTAAAGTGATTTACTTCACAAACAAATGGAAAATGAAATTTAAATAATGATGGTACTGATGAACCTGTCTACAGGGCAGCAATGGAGATGCAGACATAGAGAACAGACTTTTGGACTCAGAGAAGGAGAGAGAAGGTGGGATTATTTGAAAGAGTCAGGATGAAACATACACATTACCAATATGTAAAGTACATAGCTAGTCTGGGGCTCTGTGACAACCTAGAGGGATGGGATGGGGAGGGAGGTGGGAAGGAGGTTTAAGAAGGAAGTGAGATATGTATAGTTATGGCTGATTCATATTGGTGTATTGCAGAAACCATCACAATATTGTAAATTAATTATCCTCCAATTAAAAATAAAATTTAAAAATAATATATTATTGCATCACAAAACATAGTATTAAAGAAATTCATCAAAAAATGTGTGTAATCAGGCAGAATTCTAACACAGCCTCCATGGTTTGTGCCTCTTGGGGGTAAATGTCCATGCAGTCCCCCTCCCTTTGAATGTCAGTGAGACCTGTGAAAATGAGTTGTTGCTTATGATTAAATTACTAATCAGTTGCCATTGAGTTGGGCTTCCCTGGTGGCTCAGAAGTTAAAGCGTCTGCCTCCAATGCGGGAGACCCAGGTTCTATCCCTGGGTTGGGAAGATTCCCCTGGAGAAGGAAATGGCATCCCACTCCAGTATTCTTGCCTGGAGAATCCCATGGATGGAGAAGCCTGGTAGGCTACAGTCCATGGGGTCACAAAGAGTCAGACACGACTGAGCGACTTCATTTTCACTTTCAAGCAAAAGGAAGATCATCCTGAAAGGGCCTGACCTGGTCAGGTAAGCCTTTAAAAGGAAGCGCAGTGTCAGGGAGATGCCGTTAGTTGGCCTTGAAGGCATAGCATCTGTGAGTTCCACAGTCCAAGGAAATGAATTCTGCCAATAGCCATCTGAGCTTGAAGGGAAAAAACCAGAAACCTGAGTTTCAGAAGAGATCTCAGACCTGTCTGATACATGATTTCCAAGCTGTGAGAGCTTAGGCAAAGGACGCAACTACACTAAGTCTAGACTCCTGATCTATAGACATTGTGAGATATTAAATGGATGTTGCTTTAAGCCATTCAATAATGGCACCCCACTCCAGTACTCGTGCCTGGAAAATCCCATGGACGGAGGAGCCTGGTAGGCTGCAGTCCATGGAGTCACAAAGAGTCGGACACAACTGAGCAACTTCCTTTTCACTTCTCACTTTCATGCATTGGAGAAGGAAATGGCAACCTACTCCAGTGTTCTTGCCTGGAGAATCTCAGGGACGGGGAAGCCTCGTGGGCTGCCATCTCTCTCACACAGAGTCAGACACGACTGAAGCAACTTAGCAGCAGCAGCAGCAGAAAACTAATACAACCTGAAATGTCTATACACTGGAAACAACAAAATATTGTAAGAAAATTAAAGAGAATTTAAATAAACAGAGAGATACACCATGTCTGTGCATTAGAGGACTCAATGTTTTTAAGACACTAAGACCTTTTGAGCTGATTTATAAAGTCAATAGAATATAATCACAATCCCAGCAGGCTTGTAAACAAAATAGAAATTGTGAAGCTAATTCTGTAATTTATACAAAAATATAAAGGATCTAGGCAAAGCAAAAATAAATAAAAAAGAATTAAAATTAGGTAATTTGCTGTATTTGGCTTCAAGGCTTCCTATAAAGTCACAGTATTTAAGACAGTGGGTTACTGATACAATGATGCTAAAAAGGATCAACTGAAAAGAATAGAAAATCTAGAAATGCATCCACAATGATACTATCAATAATTTCAACAAAGCATACAGACTAAAAATGTAGACATAAGAGTACACAGCAAATGTAGGTCACTGGTTACAAGAAGGGCAGGATGCAGAAATGACGCAAAGTAAGATTCAGCATCGTCTATAAAGATCTGCTTCTGACACAACAGACACAACAAAACTGAACTAAGTATGACAAAATGACAAAAACTGTTAAACTGGGTAGAGGTGGATTTACAAGCTATGCTTCACTATTCTTTAGATTATTTATGTGTTTGAAATCTTTATTTCAAAAAATACTCTTTCCCTATGACTCATGATTTCTACAATTTGAGTTCACACAACCTATGTTGACTTAAAAAAATTTGTTTTTAACTTTCTATTTGATGTCTTTCCTATATAAGAGGAGAAATATGATTTCTATATAATAACTGATTATCAAAATGAGATATCTTCTCTGAGAAGTTCCAAGTTTTCTTGGCATTTGTCTTTCTGCACAAAGGATCTATACCTACATATTACCAACAGCTGATGACTGCCGCCATGCAGTGATGTTTAATGCTTATCTCACAGGGAGCGGTCAATCACTGCACTTCTGATCTTATCCACATGGACACGTCTCTGCTTCAGATATGGCCTTTACTTGACTGTACATTCAAATCTGCAGAGCTGTGTGAAGCAGCTATATTTGTGGTTGGATCTGATGCTCTTTAAATATTCTCTCAACTCAGATACATAACCGGTAACTCACAGATCTGTAACTCCGGACATCCAATCCCTTTTGGACTTCAGACCTTCCACCTGCCTATCCTTCATGTTCCCTGGCTAAGGCGATTGATCCTTGGCTTCAGGCGATTCACAGTTAAACTAAATAACTCCCTTTATTTTTAGGTCAATGAATGGTGTTGCTACCCACACAGATGCAGAAATCAACAAAACAGGTAAGAACAACAACAAAAAAAAAACATTGAGAAACACATGAAACAATGGAAATTACCTTTTATTTCTCCTTCCTTACTCCCATATCTAGTCAGCAATAGGTCATGTTTACTATAACTTTTAAATATCTTTGAACCCATCCCCTTGTCTCTTTAGACTGCTAAAACTACTTCCAAAGTGGTATTACAGCCCAATTCCAGCTTTCTCTAAGCAATCGCTCTTTGAAATATAAATCTCATCATCATCACCAACAGGATAAAATTAAAATTTCTTGACTATGACATACCATCCTTTATTGTATGAAATCCGTTCATCATCTAACATACCTTGGTAACTTCCAAAACACGGCATACTGTCCTTTGTTTACCTGACTTTGATAGGCTACTTCCTCTTTGAAAACTTTCCTTGCTTTGTTTATCTGGCAAACTAGTCTTAACTCCAGCATTACATCTTTGACTAAAGGAATTCCTGAGGCTTCCCGGGTAGTGCTAGTGTTAAAGAATTTGCCTGTCAGTGCAGGAGATGCAAGAGACACAGGTTTGATCTCTGGGTTTGGAAGATCCTCTGGAGTCGGAAATGGCAACCCACTCCGGTATTCTTGCCTGGAAAATTCAATGGACAGAGGAGTCTGGCAGGCCACAGTACAAGGGACCCCAAAGTCAGACATGACTGAGAACACACACATACATGTGCACACAAGAATTCCTGTAATAACCTATCATACTCAGTTACCAGGTTGAACCTGAATCATTTGTAAAATGTCCATTTCTCCCCAGTAGACTAGGCCTCCTTAATATCAAGGATTCTAGGCAATGTTCATCTTTAAAAAGAGCACTGAGATTGTCAGTAATAAGTACACAATAATTGTGGTGTGGAAGAAATAAATAGTTACAAGTATTAAGGGAGGAAAAGACAGAGAAAATGAGACTGAGAGAGAGGTATTCCCATAATAATAAAAAAAAAAGATAGGAAATAACTATCATATTTAATATGATAAAACTTGAAACAGAAGAAAATCTGTTTCAGACCTGATTGGGACAGAAATTTGGGGGACAGCTTAGTTCACATCCAAAATTTTAGCAAATCAAATAAAAAACATAATACATATGCTTAGGCTAGATTAGGCTATGATAGAACAGAACTTTGTTAATTGATGGTGGGAATGCTGGATGGTACAGTTACTTTGGAAGGTAGTTTGGCAGTTTCTTGCCAACTAAACATAGTCTTCCCATATGATCTAGCATTTGGTTTCTTTGTTATTTACCAAATGCAGTGAAGACTTATATTCCCACAAAAACCTGTATGTGACTATTTATAACATATCTTGGTTTATATTTGCCAAAATATGGAAGCAGCACAGAGGTTTTTCATTAGGTGAATGTGTAAATACACTGTGACATATCTGTTCAATGGAAGATCAGCACTAAAATGAAGTCCTATGGTTCAGCACTACAAAACAAAAACAAAATTATCAGGCATTAAAGAGACAGGAAAGAAACTTAAATGCATATTTCTAAGTGAGAGAAGGCAATTTTAAAAGGTTATGTACTATATGATTCCAGCTATATGACATTGTGAAAAGGTGAAACTATAGAGGCAGTAAGAAGATAAGTGGTCACCAGGAAGGAAAGAAGGAAGGAATATGTGGAGCACAGTTGATTTTCAGGGCAGTGAAACAGCTCTATGTGATTACATAATGGAGGGTACAGGTCATTATACATTTGGCCAAATCCAGAGACTGTACAACATCAAGAGTGAACTCTAAACTATGGACTTTGGGTGACTATGATGTGTCAATGAATGTCATCATTTGTAAAAAATATATCATATAATGGGGGGTGTTGATGGTGATAGAGATGGTTGGATGGCATCACCAACTCAAAGAACATGAGTTTGAATAAGCTCTGGGAGTTGGTGATAGACAAGGAAGCCTGGCATGCTGCAGTCCATATATATATATATATATATTATATATATAATATATGTAATACATCAATATTAAGTTGGGTTTATCCCCCCAATTCTACACACTAACAAGAAAATATCTGGAAAAGAAATAAAGAAAACAATCACAATCACATCAAATACAATAGGTTGTTTCCATGTTCCTGCTATTGTAAATAGTGCTGCAATGAACAATGGGATACATGTGTCATTTTCAATTTTGGTTTCCTCAGGGTATATGCCTATGAGTGGGATTGCTGGGTCATATGGTGGTTATATTTCTAGTTTCTTAAGGAATCTCCATACTGTCTTCTATAGTGGCTATATCAATTTACATTCCCACCAACAGTGCAAGAGTGTTCCCTTTTCTCCACACCCTCTCCAGCATTTATTGTTTGTAGACTTTTTGATGATGGCCATTCTGACTGGTGTGAGGTGATATCTCATCATAGTTTTGATTTGCATTTCTCTAATAATGAGTGAATTTGAGCATCTTTTCCTGTGTTTGTTAGTCATCTGTATGCCTTCTTTGGAGAAATGTCTGTTTACGTCTTTTCCCCACTTTTTGACTGGGTTGTTTGCTTTGCTGGCATTAAGTTGTAGGAGCTGCTTATATATTGTGGAAATTAATCCTTTGTCAGTTGTTTCATTTGCTATTATTTTCTCCCATTCTGAGGGTTGTCTTTTCACCTTGCTTATAGTTTTCTGTGCTGTGCAAAAGCTTTTAAGTTTAACCAAGTCCCATATGTTTACTTTTGTTTTTATTTCCGTTACCGTAGGAGGTGGAGAAAAGTTATGACCAACCTAGATAGCATATTGAAAAGCAGAGACATTACTTTGCCGACTAAGGTCCATCTAGTCAAGGCTATGGTTTTTCCTGTGGTCATGTATGGATGTGAGAGTTGGACTGTGAAGAAGGCTAAGCACCGAAGAATTGGTGCTTTTGAACTGTGGTGTTGGAGAAGACTCTTGTGAGTCCCTTGGACTTCAAGGAGATCCAACCAGTCCATTCTGAAGTAGATCAGTCCGGGGTATTCTTTGGAAGGAAAGATGCTAAAGCTGAAACTCCAGTACTTTGGCCACCTGATACAAAGAGTTGACTCATTGGAAAAGACTCTGATGCTGGGAGGGATTGGGGACAGGAGGAGAAGGGGATGACAGAGGATGAGATGGTTGGATAGCATCACTGACTCGATGGATGCGAGTCTGAGTGAACTCTGGGAGTTGGTGACGGACAGGGAGGCCTGGCGTGCTGCAATTCATGGGATTGCAAAGAGTCGGTCATGACTGAGTGACTGAACTGAACTGACTGAGGAGGTGGATCATAGAGGATCTTGCTTTGATTTATGTCATTAAGTATTCTACCCAAGTTTTCCTCTAAGAGTTTTACAGTTTCTGGGCTTACATGGAGGTCTTTAATCCATTTTGAGTTGATCTTTGTGTATGGTGTTAGGAAGTGTTCTAATTTCATTCTTTTACATGTAGCTGTCCAGTTTCCCTAGCACCATTTATTGAAAAGGCTATCTTTGCTCCATTGTATATTTTTACCTCCTTTGTAAAAAAAAAAGAAAGAAAGAAAGAAAGAAAAAGACTTCCCTGGTGGCTCAGATGGTAAAGCATCTGCCTACAATGTGTGAGACCCGGGTTTGATCCCCAGGTGGGGAAGATCTTCTGGAGAAGGAAATGGCCACCCACTCCAGTATTCTTACCTGGAAAATCCCATGGGAGGAGCCTGGTAGGCTACAGTTCATGGGATCGCAGAGTAGGACACAACTGAGCGACTTTACTTTGTAAAAAATAAGGTACCCATAGGTGCATGGATTTATTTCTGGGCTTTCTATCTTGTTCCACTGGTCTATGTTTCTGTTTTTGTGTCAGTACCATACTGTGTTGATGACCGTAGCTTTGTAGTATAATCTGAAGTCAGGAAGATTGATTCCTCCAGCTCCATTCTTTTTTTCAGGACTGCTTTGACTATTTGGTGTTCTTTGTGTTTTCATATGAATTATGAAATTTTTTTGCTCTAGTTCCATGAAAAATGATTGTGATGTTGGTAATTTGATAGGGATCACACTGAATTTGTAGATTGCATTTGGTAGTATAGTCATTTTCACAATATTGATTCTTCCTACCCAGGAACATGGAATATCTCTCCATCTGTTTATATTATCTTTGATTTCTTGCACCAGTGTCTTATAATTTTCTATGTGCAGTTCTTTTGTCTCCTTAGGTAAGTTTATTCCTAGATATTTAATTTTTTGTTGTTGTTGCAAAGGTGAATGGAACTGATTCCGTAATTTCTCTGATTTTTCATTGTTCGTATACAGAAATGCAAATGATTTCTGTGTATTGATTTTGTATCCTGCAACTTTGCTAAATTTACTCATTAGTTCTAGCAATTTTCTGATACTATCTGTAGGGTTTCCTACGTATAATAAGGCCTCTTTTGAAATTAAGTAGCCAGCTCATTGGCTATCAATCAGGTGTATAATCTTCTTTATCTGGATATTCTTTTTCTTTATATACATATAGTGATAATTACCTAATCAATTATTTTACTATAAAAGTATATTTTCCGAGAAAAATTGGTCTTTCAAGTGGTCAGTTTTGTCCCCTTCTTTGCAGATTTGGAAATAAAATTGTGATATAGGGCCTTTACAGATTTGATTAATTTTTTTAAGTTTCAAATCATGAAAATTAAAATGATAAGGAGTGAATGAGGTAGACAGGAGAGTGGAGGAGAGCCTTGTCCAAGAGAATGGGGAAATGATGAATAGAAACAATGAAATTTGAAGGAGAAACTTTTCAGCTATGAAATTAAAGCATATGATTATGAGTTAGATTTTGAAGTTGATGGTAAACTTGAAGAGTATCTGCATAAGAGGATTACAGGAATAAATTTATTAACATACATAGGGTACTGTGTAGTTATAATGTTCTATTCTGATTAGGGTACTTTGTATTATTTTTAAAATTACTAGGTTAGATTCCTATAAATCCTTCTCTCCTTTCCACCAAAAACATATTTCTGCCTTCATACAAGACTGAATACAATTACTGTAGTTCCAAGAAAATGTTGATAGTTTTCTTAACATGTGCTAATGTGAAATAAGCTCACATGTGGCTTTTTGCTGTTGCTGTTTCCACTTGAAATAATCGCTTACATTACTCTCATCCCACAGGAAGTTTCAAAGTGGAAGATATCACCTTGTGTCTTTACAGTTAATCAGAGCTCGCTGTGTCAGGAAAAGGGAAAATCTGACCTTCTTGTTTTTAATGACCCAAAGGGAGTTATCCATTACATTAAATGCCACAGCAACTCACCAAATATAAAAGATTTAAGGCAGAGACAATATATCATCCCAACTTTTCATACAAATAGATTAATAGTCCAAGTACCAAGCAAAATACCAATAGAGAATAATCCTGACACCTGTTCCAAGGACTGATGAAGAAAGTACACCGAATGGAAGTTTAATCACTGATTTCCTATGGCACAGCCAGTTTCCTAATGAGACCACCTAATTACAAGTGAGAAGATTCATATCCTTGGCTAATACATAATTATATCTGGAAGCATAACTGCTAAACTAGGAAACAATCATTTCAAGAGGATACTTTTCACACACAAAATAGATATATATTTAACAAGAGGGACTCTGGGTTCCTATTTGCAGATTTAAAATCATAGATTCAAATTAAGAAATATCCAAAAGCCCCCCAAAATTATTTTACTTTATGTAAGAATAATTTCTTAAAATTTATTTTATACTGGATTATAGTTGATTTGGGCTTCCCAGGTGGTGCTAGTGGTAAACAACTGCCTGCCAATGCAGGAGACATAAGATACAGGAGTTCGATCCCTGGGTTGGGAAGATCTGCCAGAGGAGGGCATGGCAACTCACTCTAGTATTCATGCCTGGAGAATCCCATGGAGAGAAGAGCTTGGTGCGCTACAGTCCATAGGGGTGCACAGAGTCAGACACAACTTTAATGACTTAACATGCACACACGTAGCTGATTAACAATGTCATGTTAGTTTCAGGCATATAACAAAGTGACTCAGTTATACATGTACACGTATCTATTCTTACATAAATTATTTTCCCATTTAGATTACTGCAGAATACTGAACTGAGTTCCCTGTGATATAGAGTAGATCCTTGTTGGTTATCTACTTTAAAAATTAGCCATGTGTATCTATCAATCTCCAATACCCAGTCTGTCCCTCCCACCCCTACTCCCCTGTGCTAACCGAAGTTTCATCCTCTGAGAGTCTGTTTCTGTTTTGTAAATAAAAGATCATTTGTACTTTTTTTAAAAGAGTCTACACATAAGCGATATCATATGACATCTATCTTTGTCTGACTTACTTCACTTATGATAATCTCCAGGTCCATTCATGGCGCTACAAATGGCATTGTTTCGCTCTTTGCTAATGACAGAGTAATATTCCACTATAGTGTATATATGTATCACGTCTTCTTTATTCATTTGGCTGCTGAGGGGCATTTAGGCTGCTCTGCTTCCATGTCTCGCCCATTATAAACAGTACTGCCATGAACACTGGGGTACACACATCCTTTCAATTATTTTTTCTGGATATATACCCAGGATTGGGATTGCTGGTTCATATGGTAGCTTTATTTTTAGTTTTATAAGGAACTTCCACACTGTTCTCCAGAGTAACTGTACCTATTTACATTCTGATCTACAGCATAGGAGGGATCCTTTTTCTCTACATTTTCTCCAACATTTATTGTTTGTACACTTTTTGATGATGGCCATTCTGACTGGTGTGAAGTGATATCTCATTGTAGTTTTGATTTGCATTTTTGGATAATTAGCAATGTTGAGCATCTTTTCATGTGTCCCTTGGCCATCTGTTTGTCTGTTTTGGAGAAATGTCTATTTGGGTCTTCTGTTCATTTTTTGATTGGATTTTTTTTTATACTGAGCCATATCTCAACATTCAAGAACTGAAGATCATGGCATCCAGTCTCATCACTTCCAATCCCATGGCAAATAGATGGGGGAAATAAAGGAAACAGTGACAGACTTTACTTTTTGGGCTCCAAAATCACTGCAGATGGTGACTGCAGCCATGAAATTAATAGACACTTGCTCCTTGGAGAAAAGCTAAACTTAGCTTATTAAAAACAAGAGAGATTACTTTGCCTACAAAGGTCCATCTAGTCAAACTCATGGTTTTTCCAGTAGTCATGTATGGATCTGAGAGTTGGACTATAAAGAAAGCTGAGCACTGAAAAATTGATGCTTTTGAACTGTGCTGTTGGAGAAGGCTCTTGAGAGTCCCTTGCGCTGCAAGAAGATCAAACCAATCCATCCTAAAGGAAATCAGTCCTGAATATTCTTTGGAAGAACTGATGCTGAGGCTGAAACTCCAATACTTTGGCCACCTGATGTGAAGAATCGACTCATTGGAAAAGATCCTGATGCTGAGAAGGACTAAGGCAGAAAGAGAAGGGGATGACTCCTCTCTAGACCATTAAGTCAGTGATGCCATATAACCATCTCATTCTCTGTCATCCCCTTCTCCTCCTGCCTTCAGTCTTTCGCAGCATCAGGGTATTTTCTAATGAGTCAGTTCGTTATGTCAGATGGCTAAAATATTGGAGCTTCAGAGGATGAGATTGTTGGATGGCATTACTGACTCTATGGACATGAGTTTGAGCAAGCTCCAGGTGTTGGTGATGGACAGGGAAGCCTGGAGTGCTGCAATCCATGGGTTGCAAAGAGTCAGACAAGACTGAGTGACTGAACTGAACTGACTGATATGAACTGTGCCTCCATAGGTAGGTTTACTCCTAGGTATTTTATCCTTTTTGTGTTGTGTGCATGCATGCTCAGTTTTGTATAAATCTTTGCAAACCTTGGGACTCTAGCCCACCAGGCTCCTCTGTCCATGGGAATTCCCAAGCAAAAATACTGGAGGAGGTTGCCATTTCCTTCTCCAGACCTTCCTGGCCTATAGATATCCTGCATTGGCAGGTGGATTCTTTTGCCACTGAGCCACCTGGAAAGCTGTTATTCTTTTTGATGCAATGGTAAATGGAATAAAAAAAATTTTTTTTCTGTTTGATCTTTAGTTATTAGTGTATAGAAATGCAACAGATTTCTGTTTATTAATTTTGATAAAACTTTACCTAGACTCATCAAAAAAGGAAAAAAAAAAAGGAGGAGAGGGCTTAACTTAACAATATAAAAGAAGAAGTTACAATGGACTCCATAGAAATACAAAGGATCATGAGACTACTATAAGAAGTCATACGCTAATAAAATGAACAACCTAGGATAAATTGACAGATTCTTAAAAAGGTACAATCTCCTAAGTATGAACCAGGAAGAAAGAGAAAATATGAGCAGATCAACCATGAGTACTGAAATTGAATATGATTTTAAAACTCCCAACAAACAAAAGTCCAGGACCACATGGCTTCATAGAAAACTTCTATCATACATTTAGAAAAGAGTGTATTCCTATCCTTTTGAAACTACCTATATTTCTGAAGTTATTCCAAAAAAATTCAGAGGAAGGGATACTCCCAAACTCATTCTATGAGGCCATCATTACCCTGATAGCAAAACTAACAGATACAACAAAAAAAGTAAATTATAGGCTAATATCACTGATGAATACTGTTGAGGAAATTAATCTAAATAGTCTTGTTCAGGCTTTAGAGGCAACAACAGGTCTTTGACTGAACAGAGACCCTCCCTGAAAGGAGTTACATGCTAAGCTGCTGACCAGCAAAAATGGGAAAAGTAGGTCTTGGGGACCAACACACAAGGAAGGGAGTAAGTCATGGAACTTTCTGGACCTTGAGAATTTGGCTAGTTCCTGAGATCAGCAAACATTCTGAGACTTTGAATTAGAGATACAAGCATTTAGCGTAATAGCCAGAGATGCATCTTTGTATGTAAGCTGATGATTATCAGCTTGCAGCTTGGCAATAAATGCAGGATTCCTCTGGATGGCACTCTGGGTCTCATCTGGGATGGAAGCACTGTCCAGGATTTTCTAATTGGGAACTCCATGTTGCTATTCGAGGGATCTCTCAGAATTCCTTAAACCTGGGTCTAAGTGCTTCTCCAATTTGGTGATGTGCCTTTGATTTCTTGGTGTGTTGCTTATGCATCTTTTAATTGGAGACTCCAGTTTGAATCTGTATGTGTTTCCCCAATTTGGTGATACATAAATCTGTTTCTTGATACTCTAGTTGCACATTGGGAACTATTTTTCCAATTTGGTAATGTGTATAAATATATCTATAGTGTCTATATATGTGTGATATATATACACATGTATATATATATATATACACACACACATGTATATATATACATATATATATACACATGTATATATATACACACAGATATATGTATATGTATATATATGTATGTATATATATATATATACACAATTTGTTGTTGTTGTTCAGGTGCTTTATCATGTCTGACTCTTTGTGACCCCATGGACTGCAGCATGCCAGGCTTCCCTGTCTTTCACTATCTCCCAGACCTTGCTAAAACTGATGTCCATTAAGTCAGTGATGCCATATAACCATCTCATTCTCTGTCATCCCCTTCTCCTCCTGCCTTCAGTCTTTCGCAGCATCAGGGTATTTTCTAATGAGTCAGTTCGTTATGTCAGATGGCTAAAATATTGTAGCTTCAGCTTCAGCATCAGTCCTTCCAATTAATATTCAGGGCTGATTCCCTTTAGGGTTGATTGGTTTGATCTCCTTTCAGTCCAAGGGACTCTCAAGAGTCTTCAACGCCACAGTGTAAAAGTATCAATTCTTCTATGCTGAGGCTTCTTTATGGTCCAGCTCTCACATCCGTACATGACTACTGGAAAAACCATAGTTTGACAATATGGACCATTGTTGGCAGTCTCTGCTTTTTTATACACTGTCTAAGTTTGTCATAGCTTTTCTTCCAGGGGCAAGTGTCTTTTAATTTCATGGCTGTAGTCACTATCTGCAGTGATTTTAGAGCCCCTCAAAATAAAGTCTTTCACTGTTTCCACTGTTTTCCCATCTATTTGCCATGAAGTGATGTGACCAGATGCCATGATCTTAGTTTTTTGAATGCTGAGTTTTAAGCCAGCTTTTTTACTCTCCTCTTTCACCTTCATCAAGAGACTCTTTAGTTCCTCTTCACTTTCTGTCATAAGAGTGATGTCAGTTCAGTTCAGTTGCTCAGTCGTGTCCTACTCTTTGTGACCCCATGAATCGCAGCACGCCGGGCCTCCCTGTTCATCATCATCTCTTGAAGTTCACTCAGACTCATGTCCATCAGGCCCGTGATGCCATCCAGCCATCTCATCCTTGGTCATCCCCTTCTCCTCTTGCCCCCAATCCCTCCCAGCATCACAGTCTTTTCCAATGAGTCAACTCTTCGCATGAGGTGGCCAAAGTACTGGAATTTCAGCTTTAGCATCATTCCTTCCAAAGAAATCCCAGGGTTGATCTTCAGAATGGACTGGTTGGATCTCCTTGAAGTCCAAGGGACTCTCAAGAGTCTTCTCCAATACCACAGTTCAAAAGCATCAATTCTTCGGCGCTCAGCCTTCTTCACAGTCCAACTCTCACATCCATACATGACCACTGGAAAAACCATAGCCTTGACTAGACATACCTTAGTCAGCAAAGTAGTCTCTCCGCTTTTGAATACACTATCTAGGTTGGTCATAACTTTTCTTCCAAGGAATAAGCGTCTTTTAATTTCATGGCTACAGTCACCATCTGCAGTAATTTTGGAGCCCCCCAAAATAAAGTCTGACACTGTTTCCACTGTTTCTCCATCTATTTCCCATGAAGTGATGGGACTGGATGCCATGATCTTCGTTTTCTGAATGTTGAGCTTTAAATCAACTTTTTCACTCTCCTCTTTCACTTTCATCAAGAGGCTTTTTAGCTTCTCTTCACTTTCTGCCATAAGGGTTGTGTCATCTGCATACCTGAGGTTATTGATATTTCTCCCGGCAATCTTGATTCCAGCTTGTGTTTCTTCTGTATGTATTAGGTTACTCTTATTTCTCCCAGCATTCCTGATTCCAGATCATGCTTCATCCAGCCTGGCATTTCACATAATGTACTCTGTATATAAGTTTAATAAACAGGGTGACAATATACAGCCTTGATGTATTCCTTTCCCAATTGGTAATCAATCTGTTGTTTTATGTCCAGTTCTAACTGTTGCTTCCTGACCTGCATACAGATTTCTCAGGAGGCAGGTAAGGTGGTCTGGTATTCCCATCTATATAAGACTTCCGACAGTTTATTGTGATCCACAATAAAGTCAAGGCTTTAGAATAGTTAATGAAGCAGATGTCGATGTTTTTCTGGAATTCTCTTCTTTTTGTATGATCCAAAAGATGTTGGCAATTTGATCACTTGTTCCTCTTCATATATATATACACAATTTGATCACTGGTTCCTCTGCTGTATCACTTACTATATTACTTGTCCTCATACTGTAATTTACTATTAACAGAATAAACTTCCTTATTTCTCATTTACTAAAGTGTAAAATTATTTTGCTAATGAATCCCCTGAACTTAAAAATGAAAGTCTTTCAGAAGATCATGAATATTTCAGCAGAACAAATGTAGACATAAAAGTACTCAACAAAATACTAGCAAGTCAAACTCAATAACACATTAAAAGGGTCATACCTCATGATCAAGTTGAATTTACCCCAGGGATACAAGGATTTTTCAATATCTCCAAATCAATCAATGTGATATCAAAAATTGAAGAATAAAAACCATAGGATCATATCAACAAATGGAGAAAAGGCTTCTGACAAAATTCAACATCCATTTATGATAAAACTCTCTAGAAAGTGGACATAGAGAAAACATAGCTCAACAAAATAAAGGCCACATATGACAAACTGACAGCTAATGCCACACCAACAGTGAAAAGCTAAAAGCGTTTTCTCTAAGATCAGGAATAAGACAAGGATGCCCACTCTTGTCACTTTTATTCAATACAGTTTTGGAAGTGCTAGCCATGACAATCAGAGAAGAAAAGCAAATAAAAGGAATTCAAATTGGAAAAGAAGATATAAAACTGTCACTATTTATAGATGATGTGATACTATACGTAGAAAATTCTAAAGATGACACCAGAAAACTACAAGAGCTCATAGATGAATTCAGTAAAATTGCAGATACAAAATTAATACACAGAACCTGCTTATTTCTATACACTGACAATGGAAAATAAAGTCAGTCAAAAAAGACAGTATATACGATGCTTTGTGAAGGAAGTATTTGCTAAGCTTTGTCTCTAAAAGGTTTATTAAATTGTGACAATGTTGATTTTCCTAAGGATGATTCAAATTCCTAATATTGCACATGTAAAGACTAGAAGAAACTGAAATCTACCAATCATTGCTAGCATCATCTTTAAGGCAGTTCATTCTTAGACTGTCGAGCTCAGAAGCTGCGCACTCTTGGAAACACTTTCAAACATTTTTTATCTCAAATCCTATTTTGAGAAAAGTTGCTTCCCAAATTCAAGCTTTTAAATAAAATCAGTGTCAAGTAATATATACTTTCTCAAATGCAAATTGAGAATTAGGAGACTGTAAGGAGCACCAATGAATATTTAACTAGAAGTTCTATCTGTAATATCAGTCAGCTTGATGGCATTTTGTATGTGCGTGTGAATGGGTCTTGTTTGAAGAGGGCCTTATAAAATGGATAGAGAGGCTTAGATGCTAAATATCATGAGAACTTTAAACAGTGTGACCAATGAGAAATCACTTTTAATCTTAAATCCAGGAGGGAATTCTACACTTGAATGCAGCAAAAGTTACGGTTTACAGTGAGCAAAAAGTTGATTGCAACCTTCCAACCTGAAACTCAAAACAAAATTTTAGACATCAGAGTCACTGGATTTTAGAACAGTTAAGAAACCTAATCATATACTTTAACTCCTCCCTTCCACCTTTCTCCTGTTCCTTTCTCAAGAAGTAATTGAGTACTTTCTATATTCAAGCCACTGACTTCATTTTACAGTTAAAGAAACTGATATTGAAAAAGATAAAATTGTTCCCCCAAAGTAATCTATCAGAGCTGGGCATTTCTTTATGACCATCACAAAAATCAGTTTGACAGTCTGTTGTTCTTTGGATATGACACGTTGTTGTTTAATTGCTGTTATGTCCAACCCTTTGCAACCCCGTGGACTATAGCATGCCAGGCTCCTCTGTCCTCCATGTCTCCTAGAGTTGACTAAATTTATGTCCATTGAGTCAGTGATACTATATAATCATCTTATTCTCTGTTACGTTAAAAATTAGAATTTATGAACCTCAATATAAAACAGTGGCAAAGATTAAAATATAGAAATAGGAAAGAAAAGAATAGTTTATGATATTCAAATAATTTCCAAACAACCAATGACAACACAACTTGAGACAGATCAATAGAGATACACTCTTGATCTAATGTATATGATATAGTTTTGGTGTATAACATTTCATAGAACAAACATTTACATTCTAAATTTATTTCCTGTGCCTCTTTTATTTCTCCAAAATTCCTGACTGACCAGCTGTTTTTGGTTTTTTTTAACCGAAAGGGTGTAAACTACCTTTATCACTTGAAAAGATATATTTATAATGTCTAGATTTTAACAAAAAGAAAATAGAATGCTTAATATAAGCATTAGGAGAACTTAGCTAGTGTTGTTTGATTGTTCACAGGTTTATATCATCTTATCAGTACTATCAAACTGGACTGTGTCACTCCCCAGAGTATATGAGAATGCTTACTGGAGATCAGCAAGAAGATTTTAGAACTTCATTTATATTTTTAAATTTGATCCTTTTCTAATTTCTATTTTATGTATATGTGTTAGCTTCAAGGTACCTAACTCTCTTTATAGGGTATAATAAAGGTAAATGAGTCACAAAAATGTAGAGTAGTTTATGGGTTAAGTGTAAAGTTGCCAGGGCCAGGATGAATCTAAAGTTTAAAATAGCTCTATCACTTACCACTTGACTGTGTGATAGTTGGTTAAATTTATAAACCTTTCTTTGCCTCAAATTCCTTATCTGAAAATACTGGTGATAATAAATAATAGTATTTCTCACTTTATAGGATCACCATAAACTTTAAGTGAGTAAATACATATGAACTATTTAGTATAGCCATTGGCAAGTAGTAAATATCTGATAAATATTAGTTACCAAGAGTAATAACTACTATGCATACATACTTTGTAAATAGTATAAAAACTTTTAAATTTTTATAATGTAAACAATTAAATATATATGGAGATGTAAACAGATAAGTGAAAGTGTTAGTTGCTCAGTCATGTCTGACTCTTTGCGACCCATGGACTGTAGCCCTCCAGGCTCCTCTGTCCATGGAATTCTCCAGGCAAGAATAGTGTAGTGGATAGACGTTCCCTTCTCCAGGGGATCATCTCATTTCAGGGATCAAACCTGTGTCTCTTGCATTGCAGGCAGATTCTTTGCATTGCAGTCTGAATAATCAGTCTGCAAGCCCACACAGGTAAGACAATATGTATTTATGTTAAGACTGAACATCTATTGAATTAAGTTCTATGCTAGAACTGGAGGAAATTCACAATTAGTAGGACACAGACTTTGTGTTTTGGGGGTTTAAGGTCTTATGGAAGTCAAAAATAGAGTCCTAGGAAGACTTAAAAGTGGCTGAAAAATGTTTCCACCTTAATTACACATGTTGTTTTGAAACTTTATTTTATTAGTAAAATTTTTACAGACCATTGTACGTGTGTGTTCAGTTGGTAAGCTGTGTCTGACTCTTTGTGACCCCATGGACTGTAGCCTGCCAGGCTCTGCTCCTTTGTCCATGGAATTCTCCAGGCAAGAATGGTTAGCCATTCCCTTCTCCAGGAGATCCTCTTGATTCAGGGATCAAATCTGTGTTTCCTGCAACACAGGCAGATTCTTTACTTCTGAGTCATGAGGGAAGGCCAAAAATCCACCAAGGTAAAATGTGTCAAATAGTTAAAAGTGGGACTATTCTAGGTGAGATAAGGTTGAGGTAGCCCATGAGAGTTCTGTGAAACATAATTCCAAATTTTAATATCGTGAGGTTGACATTTTAATGGATTGAACTGCCATTTCATTACTCTAAAAAACAGAACTTTTGAAAAAGAAATATTTTCAACAGGCACTAATAATATTTGCCTTCTCCCTCTCTGCTGTCCTTATTCACATAAAAATGGGTTGATGGTAGCGATGAAATACTATCTTAATGGACACACAGTACAAGAACAACTAGCTGCATTAGCAACTACTAAATTTCCAAAAGCTCCCAGTCTACTAACTGAAGTCACATTTTTGTCTGCCACATAGAGTGTAGACCAACTTTTAGAGCCTCAATAATGCAGCCCGTCAAATCGAGCTTCCGTCTTTGTAGGCCTAAGCATATCAAAACAAGAAGAGATGAAGAGGCAGCTTGAATGGCCAGTCTCTCAGACATCTGTGCACTGAGTCACATTAAAAGCCCATCAGCAAGTAGCACACACATGCTGCAGTCATATAAGCAGCAGCAGGAGGTGAAAGAGGTACGTGGCCCTTCAGCCCACCAAGAGTCCATGTCCTTTCAAGGTTCAGTGAATTAATACCCAGCTACAACTAGATTAATTTGATTTACAATGAGAACAACAAAGACCCAAAAGCACTTCGACCCTCATAAAACTCCTAACAGATGCAAAGAAAATAAAAATCTTTAATATTCCTACACCTAGGATACCATAAATGGAGTCAGAACTCTGCAATGCAAATTAGCACTTGAAAATAGTTAGGCACAGAGTATGAACATCAAATTAGACACATATTTCTATTTATGCTATTGATTTATTCATGATCATGTAACACATTATTGTCTAAATCTCAAAATTTCTTCTTTGGAGGAGAAAATAATTATTCGCAAAGTATGCACCATGTTCGTCTTGGTAGAAGCCTCACAATAACTTTGGAAGCCAGAGATTATTTTTACCAAGTTCGAAGAGGTTAAACAACATGAGCAAGTCACAGGACTTGCAACAGTCAGCAGCAGATTATGACACTTGTTTGGCTGGAGCTAAAGCTCAGGCTTTTTTACAAGTATAGTCAAAATTACCCATTTAGTTAGAAGCTTCAAAGGGCAAAAGCTTAACTGTTCTAGTGATGAGACTCTGTCAGGCATTATTGTTGATGTGGTGTTTAATTAGTAGGTGTATCCCACAAGAGAGCCTAATATTTGAGGAAATGAGGTCATAAAAAGCTACCTTTGGAAATGTTCATATTACTCAAAACTGTAATAATAATAAAACCACCATTTCTTGAATGCTTTTTCTAATCCAGGAACTGTTCCAAATAAACACTTAAGAATACATGATTTACTTAGCCTTGATAAGAAGCCTTATTATTTTCCGCCTTCTACAAATTAAACTCTTAGAATTTCAGCAATTTGCCACATTCGTATGGCCAGTGAATGAATACCCTTAGTACTAAAGACTTAGAAGCACATTCCTTTAGTGAATAACTAGAAATTCCTTTCTGTAAGTGACGACTTACCTTTTGTATTTAGTAGGATTGATTCAGTTCAGTTCAGTTCAGTCACTCAGCCACGTTTGACTCTTTGTGACCCCATGAATTGCAGCGCACCAGGCCTCCCTGTCAGCCTCCATCAGCAAATCCCAGAGTCTACTCAAACTCATGTCCATCGAGTTGGTGATTCCATCCAGCCATCTCATCCTCTGTCATCCCCTTCTCCTCCTGCCCCCAAACCCTCCCAGCATCAGGGTCTTTTCCAATGAGTAAACTGTTCAAGTGAGATGGCCAAAGAATTGGAGTTTCAGCTTCAGCATCAGTCCTTCCAAAGAACACCCAGGACTGATCTCCTTTAGAATGGACTGGTTGGATCTCCTTGCAGTCCAAGGGACTCTCAAGAGTCTACTCCAACACCACAGTTCAAAAGCATTAATTTTTGGCACTCAACTTTCTTCACAGTCCAACTCTCACATCCATACATGAACACTGGAAAAACCATAGCCTTGACTCGATGGACATTTGTTGGTAAAGTAATGTCTCTGCTTTTGAATATGCTATCTAGGTTGGTCATAACTTTTCTTCCAAGGAGTAAGCATCTTTTAATTTCATGGCTGCATACCATCTGCAGTGATTTTGGAGCCCCCCAAAATAAAGTCTGACACTGTTTCCCCATCTATTTCCCATGAAATGATGGGACAGATGCCATGATCTTAGTTTTCTGAATGTTGAGCTTTAAGCCAACATTTTCACCCTCCTCTTTCACTTTCAACAAGAGGCTTTTGAATTCTTCTTCACTTTCTGCCATAAGAGTGGTGTCATAGGCATATTGAAATTTCTCCCGGCAATCTTGATTCCAGCTTGTGCTTCCTCCAGCTCAGTGTTTCTCGTGATGTACTTTGCATAGGGTAAATAAGCAGGGTGACAATATACAGCCTTGACGTACTCCTTTTCCTATTTGGAACCAGTCTGTTTTTCCATGTCCACTTCTAACTGTTGCTTCCTGACCTGCATACAGATTTCTCAAGAGGCAAGTCAGGTGGTCTGGTATTCCCATCTCTTTCAGAATTTTCCACCATTTATTGTGATCCAAGCAGTCAAAGGCTTTGGCATAGTCAATAAAGCAGAAATAGATGTTTTTCTGGAACTCTCTTGCTTTTTCCATGATCCAGTGGATGTTGGCAATTTGATCTCTGGTTCCTCTGCGTTTTCTAAAACCAGCTTGAACATCTGAGAGTTCACAGTTCATGTATTGCTGAAGCCCGGCTAGGAGAATTTTGAGCATTACTCTACTAGCATATGAGATGAGTGCAACTGTGTGGTAGTTTGAGCATTCTTTGGTATTGCATTTCTTAAGGATTGGAATGAAAACTGACCTTTTCCAGTCCTGTGGCCTCTGCTGAGTTTTCCAAATTTGCTGGAATACTGAGTGCAGCACTTTCACAGCATCATCTTTTAGGATTTGAAATAGCTCAACTGGAATTCCATCACCTCCACTAGCTTTGTTTGTAGTGATGCTTTCTAAGGCCGACTTGACTTCACATTCCAGGATGTCTGGCTCTAGGTGAGTGATCACACCACTGTGATTACCTGGGTACTAAATATCTTTTTTGTACAGTTCTTCTGTGTATTCTTGCCACCTCTTAATATCTTCTGCGTCTGTTAGGTCCAGACCATTTCTCTCCTTTATCGAGCCTGTCTTTGCATGAAATATTCCCCTGGTATCTCTAATTTTTTTGAAGTGTTCTCTAGTCTTTCCCATTCTGTTGTTTTCCTCTATTTCTTTGCATTGATTGCTGAGGAAGGCTTTCCTATCTCTTCTTGCTATTCTTTGGAATTCTTCATTCAAATGCTTATATCTTTCCTTTTCTCCTTTGCTTTTCACCTCTCTTCTTTTCAAAGCTATTTGTAAGGCCTCTTCAGACAGCCATTTTGCTTTTTTGCAGTTCTTTTTCTTGGGGATGGTCTTGATCCCTATCTCCTGTAGAGTTTCACGAACCTTCGTCCATAGTTCATCAGGCACTCTGTCTATCAGATATAGTCCCTTAAATCTATTTCTCACCTCCACTGTATAATCATAAGGGATTTGATTTAGGTCATACCTGAATGATCTATTGGTTTTCCCTACTTTCTTCAATTTGTCTGAATTTGGCCATAAAGAGTTCATGATCTGGGCCACAGTCAGCTCCCTGTCTTGTTTTTGCGGACTGTATAGAGCTTCTCCATTTTTGGCTGCAAAGAATATAATCAATATGATTTTGGTATTGACCATCTTGTGATGTCCATGTGTAGAATCTTCTCTTGGGTTGTTGGAAGAGGGTGTTTGCTATGACCAGTGCGTTCTCTTGGCAAAACTCTATTAGCCTTTGCCCTGCTTCATTCTGTACTTCAAGGCCAAATTTGCCTATTACTCCAGTTGTTTCTTGAATTCCTACTTTTTTATTCCAGTCCAATAATCAAAAGGACATCTTTTGGGGTGTTAGTTCTAAAAGGTCTCATTGGTCTTCATAGAACCATTCAACTTCAGCTTCTTGAGTGTTACTGGTTGGGGCATAGGCTTGGATTACTTTTGTTATTGAATGGTTTGCCTTGGAAATGAACAAAGATCGTTCTGTCGTGTTTGAGATTGTATCCAAGTACTGCATTTCAGACTCTTTTGTTGACCATGATGGCTACTCCATTTCTCCTAAGGGATTCCTCCCCACAGTAGTAGATATAATGGTCATCTGAGTTAAATTCATCCATTTGAGTCCATTTTAGTTTGCTGATACCTAGAATGTCGACGTTCACTCTTGCCGTCTCCTATTAATTAAACAGTATTAACTGACAAAGAGACAGAGTGTAGGATTTTCCCCTGGTGTCTCAGTGGTAAAGAAGCCATCTGCCAAAATAGGAGATGTGGGTTTGATCTCTCGGTCAGGAAGATCTCCTGGGAAAGGAAATGGCAACCCACTCTAGTATTCTTGCCTGGGAAATCCCATGGCCAGAGGAGCCTGGTGAGCTACATGTCAGTATATGACTTAGCAACTAAGTCGGGCATGACTTAGTAACTAAACAACAACGACATGGAGACTAAGAAACATTTAAAGTAACAGACACAGATGAATTCAAATTTAACATAATATGATGTATAACTGGTGAACTGTGACTTCTATATGGATTTTGAAAGAACAGGAATGGCCAGCCACCTTCCTTGGGTCCTCTTCTCCTCTGACCTCAGATCCAGCAATGGTGGATTGAGTCTATCTTATGGTTCTACTCTCTCCTTCTTCCTGTATCTCATCTCCCTGCGCTAGCTGGGGAAAGGATAATATCCCATCTCAAAACTTGTAGTCTTAAACATATCAACAATATTGCTATGCCATATAAGGTAAAATATTCATGGGTGTCAGGAATTAGGATGTAGAAATCTCTGGGGCATAGAAGGGTGTGTATTTTTCTTCCTATCACATGCCTATACTGATACAACACAGATGAATCTCAAATTATTACCCTAAATGAAAATGCATCATATCTCATGATTCCATTTGCATGATATATGGAAAAGGCAAAAGTATAGATGCAGAAAACAAATCAGTTGTTTCCAGAGACCAAGGATGAGAGGAGAATATTCACTACAAAGGAGCTTGAGGCAACTTTTTGGAGCGATGGAAACATTTTAGATCTTTCTTGTGGTGGTAGTTATACTACTAAACACATTTGTCAAAATTCACAGAACTGAACTCTAAAATTTTACTGTATGTAAATCATACTGTAATAAACATGATTCAAAAAAATTAAGAAAAGAAAAATACACTATTGCTTCACCAAGAAATTTTAAATACCGAGATACTAGAATTTTAGAATTATAGGCTAATCTTATTAATATAGTGAGACCAGGTCCCTAATTTTCAGAGATTTTCCTGATTTCAAACATTCTCCTGGATATTTTCTGGTTTCAAACATTGCTCTCATGGAACTTCAAATATGTCAATATTTTAGCAAGCAAAATTTACTTTTTATATCCAGGAGAAAAATCCCATCATATTATCAGTTGTTCCATTCTGGGATTCAATACATAACTGTCATCAATCTCAAAGGTCACATAGTCTATTCCCATAATTTTTAAAGAAGAAAAAGCCAGTGAGATTGAGTAATTTGCTTAAGGTCACATATCTCATTAGTTTGAAAGCCAGAAGTAGAAATCAGGTCTCCTAGCTCCAGTCTAATACTCTTTCAGTGAACTGAAGGATACATACAGATCTAAGAGAAACTGTAATTGTTTCTGTCAATCCCTATATTTAAGCATTAATGAGACACCTGTGCAACTATACACATTGTGAATGGTGTTGAAGTTGGCACACACAGCTGGAAACGATTTTATCAGTTACCTTTACTTTTTAAGATATGTGCACTGCTCTTGGGACTTCCCTGGTAGTTCAGCTGGTAAAGAATCTGCTTGCAGTGCAGGAGACCTGGGTTCAAGCCCTTGGTTGGAAAGGTCCCTTGGAGAAGGAAATGGCAAACCACTCCAGTATTTTTGCCTGGAAAATGCTATGGACAGAGGAGCCTGGTGGGCTGTAGACCATGGGATCACAAAAAGTCGGGCACGACTGAGCAGCTAACACTTTCACTGCTCTTGGACCTTGGAGGAATAACATTAGCATTAGACTTAGAACTTGGTTAAACTTTTGGTGCTGGCTTTACCAAAGTGCTATAGGAATAGGTTGGGGACAGTGGCTTTGGCACAGGGCACAGAAATGGAAAAGTCAGAGACAGTGCTATATTGCATAGTTTAATGAGGACAGCCAGATCTTGCATGAATGGCAGTTCATTGTCTTCAAAATATCTCTTCTTAAAGATGCAATTCAACAGAGGGCTCTCAATCGAGACAGAATAGGGCTTGTTTACGTACCAAGTCCTTCAAACATCTGTTCCCCTTCTGTTTCTTGTGGTTAAAAGCCCTATTTCATCATGGCAGGACATTGAAACTCAGGGAGTACTTTCAGCTAGCTTCAAGTAATAAACAGATTTTTACAGTACATAATTATAGTATGATATGATTGACAGCATCAATAATGGGACATACTTTGTCTTGCAGCTGCCAATCCATGGCATGAAAGCTCATTTAATCACATTTCTTAGGATGAATGAGTTTAGGTTGCTTTAATTTTTGCTACTTTAAAGCCAGTTTTAATAATTTAAAAAATCTATGCATTTGCACTCATTCACACCCTTCTCCCACTCAAACTAAAACATTCACTTTGATTAAAGAAATGCTTAACCAAGAGTTGAACATGAATTATTCCATGTGTTTGTTTATATCTGTCCTGAGAAAATACCCAAACAAATTGCCTACTGAAATTTTAGAATAAAAAATCTGAGATTTGCATGGGAAGTGAAATGTTTGGCAAACATGTTGTCACAGTAAGCAATAGCAGGCTTCCTTGGTGGTTCAGATAGTAAAGAATCCACTTGTAATGCAGGAGACCTGGGTTCAATTCCTGGGTTGCAAAGATCCCTTGGAGAAGGGCATGGCAATCCACTCTAGTATTCTTGCCTGGAGAATCCCCATGGACAGAAGAGCCTGGTGGGCCAGCCCATGGGGTCTCAAAGAGTCAGACACAACCGAGCAACTAAGTACACACAACCCAAAAAGCCTAAAGTGTTCTGAGTAGAGAAAACTAACTGCTGATAGCCAAGTAGAAACTACCTAAAAGACATATAGAAGCTAGTTTGATAGAGA